>CAUYRT010084918.1:0-10015 GCA_963574885.1 Lepilemur ruficaudatus
TGTACAGTTAATCACATAAATCAGTTTTAGAGGAATTCCTTTCTCCTATTGAGACCCCTCATTCTGCTCCCCAACTACTTTTCAAGCATGTCCCAACCCTCCACAGTGCCCACCATGTCCTCAGACATGGGTTTACCCCCCACCCCCAATTCCCTAGTGATCAGTCCCACCATTTGAACACCATAGTGTTAATCAGTCACTACCAGCTTGATGGCGAGTATAAGTGGGGTACATTCTTCTGGTCTTGTGTCACCTCACTTCGAATAATGGGCTCAAGCTTAATCCAGGATAATATAAGAGGTGCTAACTCATGGTCATTTCTTAAAATTGAGTAATATTCCATTGTAAACATACACCAAATTTTAACAATCCACTCATGAACTGACGGGCACTTGGGTTGTTTCCACGACCTAGCAATAGTGAATTGTGCTGCGATAAACATTCAGGTGCAAATGTCTTTATAGTAGAATGTCTTATGTTCTTTTGGGTAGATGCCCAATAATGCTATTGATGGATCAAATGGTAATTCTATTTTTAGTCTTTGAGGATGATAAACCATTATATTAAAGTCAGAATAAAGGTTTCATTTTGTGTGGTGTTGGTGTGTAGCAACTTGTTGGAGAGAATTTCCCGAGTGATGATGATAATGTGCTGTATTTTGTACAGAGTAGTAGTTGTGCAGGCGTGGGTCACACACATATGTATGCGTATATATGTGTACACATATAAGTATAAATGAATTACATATATGTAAATGAGTATATGTACATAAATATATATAACTTACATATGCATATGTATGTGAAACTGTGTCAAGTCACTAAAGATCCTTGCACTTTACATAAATCAAAATTATTTACAAGACATGAAACCACCACACAAAACAAACTTTTATGACTAATTCCAAAGGGGCAATAAACAAAAGAGATAAAACTGTTTTAATTTCAGCTATTGAAGACAAAAGTTATTAGATTTTTTTCTCTTTACAAGTTTCAAACCTATATGCAATGCCATAGAAATTATAACCCCTAAAGGGTAAGAAAAAGACCAGAAAATATCAGCCAAAGGAAAACTGGCATATCAATATCAATATAAAGCAGTAAAGTATTCTTCAAACAAAAATCAATATGTATTTTAAGTTTTCATTATGTAGGAGGAGGCAAAATTTTCCTAGCATGACATATATACTAGATATATACTAAATACCTAGAAAATATAGAATGCAAACACTGAAAATGATGCTAGTAAGGGATAATTGTACCTGGATGATTTATGAATTTCTCTGATCAAATATCTAGAAAAATTTAACGGTAATAACAAAAGATAAAGCTTATTAATAAATATTGTTAACATTTTCTAAATGTTTAGAAATTCATTAATGATCCAAGTATGATTTAGTATGAATATGTGTGTGTGTGTATAAAGAATAGTAGCACAGTGGAAAACCACTTAATATTTATTATCTATGCAAGGATATGAAGCTGAGGCACAGGTTTAAGAGATACAATATTTTGGCAACAGAACTGTACACACTTTGTAAATTCGTAATTTGTCATTAAGGTTAAGAGATAAATATAGGATGCCAAGTTAAATGTGAATGTGAGATAAATGAATTTTTTAGTATAACTGTATGCCATACAATATTAACAATATCTCACTTCTTTTAGAAAAATTGTCTAAGATTCGGATATTGGCAAACAGATTATTGGGTGTTCTTTCAGTGCTGTTCTAGGCCTTTCTGTTGGTTGGGCTGCTTTACAATTATGTAGGGGCAGAGGTTAATGTACACACATTTTTGTCTGGGAGAGAGGCAAATAATTTCTGTCTGCTGGATCAGATAAGCCATATACTATGATTTATTGCTAAGACATTAATTAGTTTCATATTTAACCCCGCAATCCTATCCTAACATTTCTTTATATTCCTAGCTTCTCAAATGTTCTTTGAATTGGTTCTAACATCTTACTAGTTCCCTGATTAATTAATGAGTTGCATAAACTTTGACTTGTATTCTTTAAAGGAAAAAAAAAGCCATGCATAGGATCTTGATTCCTAAAATAGAGACGAGAAGTTTTCTTAAAGCGTACATGCGCGTGCATTTGTAGAAAGTAATCACCTGTTATACTACTAAAGAAGTCTCAACAAACACCTACTGGTTTGCAAATTTCTCAGTGTGGTGATTGGCACATAAGAAGCTTTAATGAATGCTAGTTGCTGTTATTGTTGAAAACTGTTGCTGTAAGTAGGCATTTTCACCAAAAGCAACTTGTCTGGTTTGTTGTAATTTTTGGTCCCAAAATATTTTTGTAAAAATCCAATGCTAAATACAGTTTTTTTCTTCACTTTAATTTCAAATCAGAGATAATAATAACAATGTCCTGTGAAAAATTGTCACACTCCAGTCCATATCTTTTTCAAGTTTTTCACAGTGGTCTTTTATGGTCTGAATTGTGTCTTCCCAAAGTTCAAGTGTTGAACCTCTAACCCCCAGTGTGACTGTATTCAAAGACAGGAGTGTCAAGAAGTAATTAAGGTTAAATGAGGCCAGCAAGGGAGCTCTAATTCCATAGCACTGGTGTCCATATAAGAAGAAGAGACACCAGAGATTGCTCTCTCTATGTGCGCACAGAAAAAAGGCCATGTGAGGACACAGCAAAAAGGCAGACTTCCCAGGAGGAGACCTCGCCAGACACCAGCTTTGCTGACACCTGATCTTAGACTTCTAGAACTGTGAAATTTTCCTTCCAGATCTGTAAGGAAATAAATTTCTGTTGTTTAAGCCACCCATTCTTTTGTATTTTGTTATGGAAGCCCAAACTAAATGATAGAAATCCAAACTGAGATTGTCACAGAGACAATGTAAGGAAATGTCATCTAAAAACCATGTCTATGGTCCTATCATGCAATGAAAGGAAAGATAAAAATATATGTACTAGTAAGAAGATAGGAAATACAGGAGCAATTGCACATGAAAGAAAACCTGCTCGTATACAAATGACTAAAATGAAATTTTTGAATGTTGTTGTTTCCATTGTACTGAATTATAAACGATAGCAGGTGACAGGAGAAAGAAAGAAAACATTATAAAGATGCATTGACTGGTTACCAACCCTTGTTTATAATACCCTGAAAACAAGATAATTTAAAATAAGTACACTAGTATTAATATATTACTATGTATTTAACCTCTTGAAATTTATCTGAATTCTTCATTTTTTTCCACATACAATCAGTCATTCTCCTCCTCCTCTTCTTCTCCTCCTTCTCCTTCTCCTTGTTCCTACTTCTTCCTTCTTCCTCAGCTCTCTCTCTCTCTCTCTCTCTCTGAAAGCGGATGGTACATTCAAATGTGAAAATTTGATAGGTGGACTATGCATCAATGTTTGTGCAAGGTGTAGAACCTTTGCTGTACCTCAGTGCTAGTAATAAAGAAATTTACTTGTCACCCAAGCTGGAAGTATAGGAGGACTGAGTCATTTTATCAGGGTCACAAAAGGTGGACCTTCCATTCAGGGTTCAGAAAGTCACAAACACCCTTACAATGATGGTAGTAAATACCTTGCTTCCTCTGTCATCTCACTGTCTCCTCCCCAATAGACTACATCAGGGTAAAACCAGACAGCAAAGGAATCCTGTGATCCCTTAGTGTCATCCTCATGGGCTAGAGAGCAGAGTGAAAAAATGGTGGAAAGTTGATTTAGAGAGGCAAACAGAGGAAACCAAAATGTATACCTAGAGCCCTTCCTTGAAGTATACTCATCAAAATGTCATCAGATATATTTGAAGGGGTAGCACGATTTGTGGATTTTTCTCAAAATTCATGTTATAGTATGGTCAAAATGTGCCATAGTAAGCATGTGACTCTTACAAAAAGAGAAATGATAGAGGTATTTTAGCTTTGGAAATAAAGTTGAAACAACCGTGGAAAGTCAGGATTCTTATTACCAGTCATTATTACCATAATATTAATTAATTTGGTGGATTGATTTTATCAGTTTAAAACAACATTTATGGCATGGTCAGGTAAAATATCATCTCTAAAGAATCAAATTACAAATTAACAAAAGGTGTTCATAATTTGATACTACATGTGTCTCTGTGCTTTTCTTTAAAGATTGCCTTCTGTGAGTACAACTGTGACTACAGCTGTTGCTATGTATAGTTAACAAGTTATGAGAGCAACAGTTTTCCTGGTCTGATGCCACCAAATGAGTCATCCGTTTACATTTTGGTGATATTTCAGATTTCACCTTTCATATTTTCCTTATATCTATAATGATAGTTGTAACATGTGAATTAGGCCAACATGTATGATATTTGTGTGCATAACCTATTATAAGATATCTCTATTCCATTTTACCATGTGACTATTTTTAATATTAATAATTACATTATTCTCCCAGTAAATAAAATACCTCCCTAAACAGCGTGCATGTGCATATATGTTTTCTTTTTTTTTTTTCAGCACCCCAGAGCCATAAGTATGGAATCACTTGCAGTTATTTTAGCTCAATTACTGTCCCTTAGTATGGGGATTACTTACGATGACACTAACAAATGCCAGTGCTCAGGAGCCATCTGCGTAATGAACCCAGAAGCAATGTAAGATGCTTGACCTTTATACTTTGCATACATAGTTTATTTTAACATGATTTTGGCATATTCAGTTTAAGAAAGTTTAAGCTGTCAAAATAAATAATGATGGCTGAATATGAGCTGTGATTGATGACTCCAGACCAACATATATGTTCCAGTGGCCACACTGTATATCTGTCTCAATATCTCTTTTGATCAGATGTCACACTTGCTTTCCCTTATGGGATCTAACTCTACATTTATCACTGTATTTACTGGTGTGATTTTATAACCCTGCATGACTTGATAAGCCAATACAGGCTTGTGATCACTACACAAAGATTATTCATTGATATGAACTTGTCTGCGTGAGTCTCTTTCACCCTGTCCTGGCTCAGCCTGAGGTCTTGCCTTCCGTTGATTCCATAGACACTGCTGTTCAACATTTGCTCTGTCATGAGAAAAGGCCTTTTATAGTATCCTTATCATGGTCCAAAGATCTAGTGAATTTGTTTGCTGTTATCGTCATTATTCTTAGAGTACACTATGAAATTTTGTAGAAATGGGACTAAATAGCCAGGGGTTTAAGGGAAACCACCCAGTTGGTGACTGGATCCAGCCTCTTACCTTTATGACTGACAGTTCTTGAGGGTGTCTTCTGCTTCTCACATGTCTTAGAGGGGAATCAAGTCACATCACCGGCAGCAGCAAACATCTCCCTCTCTTCATCCCTTCACTCCTCCTTCCACAGTCACTGCTTGAAAATATTTGTCCTTAGGTTCTTAGGCTCTGATCCAAGGAGGGACCCATACTAAAATAGTTACCCCAGAGTGGCTTTAGAAAACAAATCTTTATGAAATTATTGTGGAACTGGATCAATAAATGATGCGATGGCCACAAGAACACCATTGGCAGAAGACGCTGTAGAGAGAGTGTATGCACTACCGCAGGTCCGGAATGTGGTGCAAGGTGCCCCGCGTGTTGATTCTCGTGATCATTAAAATACAATAAAGCTACAGACAGTCCAGGTCGATTAGGTCCATGTGGAACTCTGGCAAGTATCAATAGGAGATTTGCAGTGCAGGCCTATAGTTGCTGCACTGAAGTTGACTATTTTTGTCATAGTGTGGGTGTGTTCAGATCTGCAGAATCACAAGGTCAAGTGAGCATATCCATTTATCTGATGACACCAGTGATTCTTCTGGGAATAGGCTGTAGAAGGTCCAGCTAGCACAAACAAATAACGGGAACAGGAGTCCTAGATCCCCATGGCACCGACATCTATTTTTCCAAGATTTCTTAATCACTTCACTCCAATGGCCTCACAAGGGTATTCTAAAACTGGTTGGTAGAGGAAGATAAACCCCAGTCTTGTTTCAATATGTTAGCTGGAGTATTAAGACAATTAATTATCTCATGCTGTGGTACAGTTATATTTAGATTAACGACAGTGGGGGATTGCAAACGTCCCGGGGGCGTGTTTGCAAACAATGCGTTTGGCTCTCTGGTGTGTGGGAGGGAAGTGCGAGGGATTGAAATCCACGCAGATTCCTCTGCTGTGGCAGCTGGGGTGGGTATTTGGTCAAGGATCTACATGCTGTAAAATTAGAGACAAGACAGTGTGAGGAAGAAGCATGTGGATTTATTGGGAGTGGCATAAAGAATGCAGGTGTTTATGTTGATATTTTGTATTCAAGTACCACTGCAAATATTTTCTTCAGGGGACACTCTCAGTGACCTGGCCAACAATCTGCCATCCAGGAAAGCCAACCCGCTTCTTCCCTAGGCCACCCACAAAACTCTTAGTCCTAAGAGGAAGGGTATGTCCTTCCCCAGGGGCAGCCTTCAAGCACTTAGTGAGACACCAGCCTCCCGACCATCTAGGGACAATTCTGTTGAAGAGTCTGTATACTTCTCTGTGGTCCCAGCAGAAAAAAAAAGCCATCATTGCCATCCACACACTTACGGACTTCTCTCTTCATTCATCCTGAATCCCTTATTCCTGCTTCCTGGGGTCACCTCCCAGATAAAATTCGTGCAATCAAGTTCATGCCTTAGATTGTTTTCCTAGTTAATCTAAACAAAGATAGATGCCACTATATGTAGTTTATATTATTAGCATTGACACCTTTCATTAAACTTTTATTTATCATTGACCAAAAGATAGTTGTTTACAATTATATTGATGACATATTGTTTGTGATGCTGATTATAATAATTATAATAGTTGTAATGGTGAAGAAATGAGAGGGAGGATAAGAAGATCTTAAATTTATTAACAGAAGGTAATTTGAACCCTCTACATCCTTCTGAATATTGGTTTTATTTTGCTGGGATGCCTGATGAATTATTCCAATCATGGGTAGAACCCTTCAAAATGCAGTGATTCCTCATTTTTTCCCCTTTAGGGAAAGTATCAAGTGTAAATAGGTTATTCTTAACTGTTTTATAATTGCAACTTGTTTATAAGACTATGAAATTTCCAATTATTTGGAGCAAGTATATAGAGATGGTATTGATTATTTTTTATTGAGCTTGTATCCTGCAGCTTGCTGAAAGCATATTAGCTCTGGAACTTTTAATTTAGTTTTATTAGGATTTTATTGACATGCAATTATATGCTATAAATACAGTTTTACATCTTTTTTTTTCAATCTTTATATTCTTAAAATTTCTTTTTCTTGCCTTATTACGGTACTTAGGATGTCCAATACCATGTAAAACAGAAGTTAGATGTGTAGTCAGATGTGCAGCTGTCTTTCTTTACTCTGATTTAAGGGGAAGACCTTTAGTCTTTCACCAATAAATATGTTAACTGAAAGTTTTTCACAGGGGCTTTTCATCAGATTGTATCCCTTATATGCCAAAATTTTCATCATGAATAGATTTTACCAAATATGAACATTATCATGTGCTTTTTCTACTTTATTCTGTTGATATGTTGAAGTACATTTACTGAATTTGGAAATATTAACAGTGCAACTAAGGATAGGCACAGTATTATACTCTCATAACTCTATGAGATAAATAATACTTTTATCCCAATATTGCAGAGGAAACTGAAGTGTATATATAATTTCAGTACCTTTGATAAGGACATACAACTTGTAATGGCAAAACCAAGATTTTAACCCACATTATTTGACCAGCCACAGAATCCACATTCTAAAACATCACCTTATGCTTTGGGAGGGGCAGGTTTGGTGGAGAGGGGTCAGGAATTTAGGGAAATTAAATTTAAGGTGCCTGCGAGATAGGCTTAAGAAGAAACACTGAGTAAAGCACCAGATATTGTGCTCTGCAATTTAGGTGATAAGTTTGAGTTAGAGAAACAAATACCTGAGATGTCAAGTGTGGTTGTTATTTAAAACCACAGAACTTGATGGATTACCTATTAATAAATATAAAGAAAGGAAAAGCCTGGTTTCTTTTGTTAATACAGGGGTATTCTAACATTTGGAAGTTATAAAAGAGAAAAAAAAAGAGCAATAAATAGAGATGGACCACTTGGAAGCAAAAAGCCAAAATCAGAGAGAGCAGTGTCACAAATAAGTATCATATAAGAGCTTATAAAACTTCATAGATTAGTAACTTAATCCTACTAAAATATGTAAACTCTTGCAGTTGACTTTCCATGCATAGAAAATGAAAGTTTTTTGACACTAACAAAATTGGGAATTTGGTCTTTTGTGGAACGCTATTAAATAGCTTTACTCTAAGGGTAGGAAGTTTACAGAAACTCATAAAAATGTGAAGTTTTATGTATTTTTAGTCATTTCAGTGGTGTGAAGATGTTTAGTAACTGCAGCATGGAAGACTTTGCACATTTTATTTCAAAGCAGAAGTCCCAATGTCTTCAAAACCAGCCTCGCTTACATCCATCTTACAAGCAGCAAGCGATTTGTGGCAATGAACAGGTGGAACAGGGAGAGGACTGTGACTGTGGGAACCCCGAGGTGGGTACTGATTTGGAGGCATATGTACTGGAATTGCACTATAAATCAATCATCAATTTTTATAGCATAACTCTGCCATTTTCCTTAATTTATCAAGTTAATTTTTCTGCAAGGCCTTAGGAAAGCATATAGGGATTATTACAAACTAATGGGTACATTCGTATATATTTGTAAACAGATCCAGTGATCTGTAACTCTACATGGATTTGTATGCATACACAGTTAATGTTACTTTCCTTATTCCAGCTTTATTGATATACAGTTGACAATTAAAAATTGTATATATTTAGCTGTGCGTGACGACTCATGCCTGTAGTCCTAGCTGCTTGGGAGGCTGAGGCAGGAGGATGGCTTGGGATCAGGAGTTCAAGTTTGTAGTGAGCTATGATCATTGTATGCTAGCCTGGGTGACAGAAGGAGACTGAATCCCCACAAAATTAAATAAATAAATAAATAATAAATAAATAAAATAAAATACAATCAATCAATAAATATGTTGTACAACTTGATGCACTGTAAAATATTCACCTTATTCAAGTCAATTAATATATCTGGAACCTCACATAGTTAGCATTTCCTTTCTTTTCTTTCCTTTTTTTTTGGCCTGGTGAAAACACTTAGAATGTTCTCTCTTAGCAAATTTCAAGTATACAATGCATATTGTTAGCTATGGTCATATTGCTGTGCATCAGGTCTCCAGAACTCATTCATCTGGCAGAAATGAATCTTTGTACTCCCCGACAATTATCTCCCCATTTTCCTCTTCCCACAGCTCCTAATAACCACCATTCTAATCTCTCATACAAATAATTTTCCAAGTCACTATTCCTTATATCTGAGGTGACATAGGTTTGTTCTCTTTCCCTTGAGTATATTTTCCCCTGGTATCCAAACCTAAAATTTAAACCTAGTGCTTAACCTAAAATTCTCTGCCACTCAGAAAGATATAAAGTTTTCACCATGGAACAAGAAAACATAGGAGGCACATTTGCATTTTTAAAAATATTTTAATCTAGGTGAATATTTCAATCAAAAAGATTTGGAACATATGTAATCAAGCAATGTCAGTTTATCTAAAGCATGGACATGTTACTATTCAGCCTTTTTTAAAATGTTTTTCTTTTATTTATTTTTTATTTTTATTTTTTTATTTCAGCATATTATGGGGGTACAAATGTTAAGATTGTGTATATTGCCCTTGCCCCTCCTCCCCCCTCAGTCAGAGCTTCAAGCCTGACAATCCCCTAGACGGTGCACATCGCACTTATTATGTATGTATATACCCATCCCCTCCTCCCCCCTCCCTTTTACCCGACATCCGATAAATGTTGTTCCTGTGTGTACACTTAGGTGTTGATCAGTGAAACCAATTTGCTGGTGAGTACATGTGGTGCCTGTCTATACATTCTTGGGATACTTCACTTAATAGAGTGCCTGTCTAGATTCTTTTGGCCTCTTGGAGCATTTCTTCCTTCTTGGTGTGG
>CAUYRT010084920.1:0-14299 GCA_963574885.1 Lepilemur ruficaudatus
GAAAAGCACCACTTAAATGGGAAGTTCATATCCACAGCTGAATTTGATATATCAAAAAGATCTGTAACAAGATAAGTCAACTTGAGTGGTAATATATTTTGGGAAATCAGCTCACTACAAATTGTGACTGTAAACATTGTAGTGTAGATGCTTTGTAGTTTTCCCTCAATAAAAAAAAAAAATTAAATAAAATTTCAAAAATTTTCTTAATGGGAGATTACCTCTTTGATTGCAAACCCCACGAGGTCAGAAATCCTCTGTCCTGCTCATGCCACCAGCTCAGCCTGAGCCGTCCGGTCAGTGCCTGTGTGAGTGTGCACGTCTGCGGGATCCCCTGCGCCGGGAATGACACTGTGCTCTGAAATCCCAGGCAGGTCATGCGGGCATTCTTTTCACCTGTGGCTCTTTCCCACCCGTTCATTCTTGTCATTGGCCCCTCAGAGCCCGTTGGAGCCACACTGGGCACTGACGCAGCCCTGCGCTGCCGCGTGTCCCCTGCCGTGAGTGCGGAGGACACGGAGCCGCGGTGGCTGCGTGCGCGTACGGAGCAGGCGGGGGACAACTGGTGGACTTCAAGGGGAGAGCAGAGTTGGCGAAAGATCACATCGCTGAGGGAAGAGTAGCTGTGAGAATCCACCGTCTCCGGGCCTCGGACGATGGAATCTAGGCGTGCTTTTTAGCAAAGGCATTGATTTTGAAGAAACCACTGTGGAGCTAATGGTGATAGGTGAGTGATTCCCTGAGCGTACAGATCACGCTCAGCAAAACGTACGTGTTCTGTGTGTGACTTCGGGAGTGATGGTTGGTGAACAGGACAAACAGGCAGGTGAGCTCCGAGCTGATTAACGTCCTGGACGCTGGATTTGACCCAAATACTCTTGATCTATCTATGCATTTATTGTGCTGTACTTTAAAATTGAACCACTTCTGTAAATATCTGCTATAAAAAGAGGTAAGTTATTTCTCACTCGTGTCTCTCCCCATGCATCTGAAGGAAAGCACCGTGATTACCAAAATGTACCACTTATCTCAGAGCCAGCACCCCGGTTGGTTTCTGTGATGAACCAGGGCTCAGCTGCGCGCGTTGGTGGTGAGGTCTTGATCGCGCTGTTTGGAGGAAGTGATCATGAGGATTGGGACACGGTGGACTGATATTGCAGGAAAAAAAAATTATCAGCAGAGGGTCGAGGTCAGAAAATAATGAATGTTGAGGACCTACGTGAGGCAGAACTAGAGAAAACCGATACCCGAGTGGCTTTTTGGGAAATAAAAGGGCCCGGAAGAGAGGGGCCAGGGTGAAAGGCAAGAATAGGCTGAGGGAAAGTCCAGGGAACACTGAGTCGACCACCGTGGGTTTTGTCATTATTGGTGCTGTTTTATTTACAATTACAATAAAATTATAAGCTCGCTGTCTCAGACGCAAACAATTAAAAAGGCATAAAATATAAATTGATAATCCTCCCTTTCCGTTCCGTATTTATTTTTTCTTCTAATGTAACATTTAATACCAGATTGTTCTCTGCCTTCTATATCTCTTTTTTTATATAACCATATATTTATGAAGCAGATCTTAGTCTCCAACAATAAACTAGCTCAAAAATGTTTATGTTAACTTACTTAAAAATGGTATTAAATCTGTCTTTGATTCCTGAGGCCGGTGAGGATTATGTCTTAGTTTTTATTGAGCTTCTTACCCCTCTTTCCCTGAGTAATGATTGTGCAAGGGTCCTTGGAGTCTAGTGCAGCCCACAGCATCCAGGATTCAGCAAATCCCTTGCAGTTTGGGCTCTTCAGTGGTTAGTGCTAAGATGCTCGTTGCCCTAGGCTGTGTTACATCACTCCGCCATTGCCTCCAGGAAGCTTGTCATGAATGTGGTTCAAGACTTTTGATACAACTCTTCAAGAAGAATCTGAAGATTTATGTGTCCTTAAACTCTGAGTTCTTTAAACTTTGAGAAACCTCCACCTCACTCTATCAAAGTTTCTTTCTGTTCTCCTTAAGGACAGTAGCTCATAAACATTTTTTTCCCACTTGTATTATACAATTGCTCTGTTTAACATATGCATTTGACAATATAGAAAGAAAGGTCTTCTTCATACAGTTCCTACTTGAAGCCAAACAAATATGCCTGAAGCTGAAATATTATAATTGGTATCAGGAGATGGAAAAACTTAGAGGAAAACTCAAGTAGCAGTTAAAGCAAAGTTAACACTATGAAAATGTCAAGTAATATCCGGCTCCTTAACACATGCTGATATTTTCACACAAAATATCTCACGTATTCTTTCTGCAGCTTGCCTTTTCCTCCTTAACAATATGTAATAGACGAATTACAAAAGATTGTATTCTTTTATGATTGCAAATTTTCCATTATATAGAATTTTTTTTTTTTTTTTTAGAGACTGAGTCTTGCTTTGCCATCCAGGCTAGAGTGCAGTGGCAAGATCATAGCTCACTGCAACCTGCAATGCCTGGGCTCAAGCGATCCTCCTGCCTCAGCCTTGGGATTACAGGTGTAAGTCACTGCTCCCAGCTCAAACATCTAGATTTTAACATGACTTTTATTACCTTCATAATGCAATATGAGGATCATGACTCCAAACAAGGATCGATAACTTCTCAGTATATCGTTTTGCCTAAAATAAATTTCCAAGAACCTATCAATGTTAAGTGAAGGCTTACTACATGTGTATTTCATCATTTTTATCATGATATAAAATTGAAAATTGTCAATGTTCATTAAAAAGTAAATATTGGCTGTGCTCGGTGGTTCACTCCTGTAATTCCAGCACTTTGGGAGGCAGAGGCAGGAGGATTGGTTGAGGCCAGGAGTTCAAGATGAGCCTGGGCAACATAGTGAGACCCCATCTCTACAGAAGAATAAAAAAAACTAGCAAGGCCTGGTGGCGCATGCCTGTAGTCTCAGCTACTCGGGAGGCTGAGGCAGGAGAATTGCTTGAGCCCAGGAGTTTGAGGTTGCTATGAGCTAGGCTGATGCCATGGCACTCTAGCCCAGGCAACAGAAAAGAAAAGAAAAAGAAATTTTATCCATTTTCTTTATGTATAATTTCCTTCTTTATAAGAGGAAGAGGCCAAATTCATTAGATCTTGAAGGAAAGGGTGACAGACTCTCTGAGTCATGTTACTATGAGCCCACTTTAGGATCCTCTCAGTAAGAGGTCAGATTTTCACAGTCTAGAACTAACCTCTTGGAAGCATAGCATTTTTCAGTATCTTTCCCAAATCAGTTCATTGACTCGTGGGTTAAAGACAAGTTGACCTTTAGAAGCAGTTGGTTAATTATATATCTACATCTATCTTCCATTCAGTTAACCTTTGCCAAGGACAGCCACTTCTGTGCTCAAGACTGGGTATCCCTTCCTGCTCTTTCTCAACATAGATATTGCTTTTGTCTACTTGTTTCAAACTGGGACTTCAGTGGCTATACTCCTCTAGGAGGTACAAGGTCTGTTTGGTCCATTGGCAATTCCTGCTTCCTCAGCTTTGATCTGCTCCACTTTGCTCAGGACCAGTTTTACTCACATGTGTATTTCCTTTGCTTAAGAGAGTTAGCGGCTCCCTCAGGTAATTCTGAGAAGTGCATTGTCTTCCAGATTGCTTTCTGCTTTCCAGAAGTGTGTCCTGCCTGGCAGGTCAGGGTCTGGTAGTAAACATTAGCTGTGTTACATTTGTTTAGCAAAAAAAATGATGCTGTAGCTGAGAATTCTAATCTAGTTCCTGCAGCTGAGGAACTGGAGTAGGACTGGACCAGACATCAGGGAGTTCGTACCATATGGCATCAAGTTCAAAAAGGCAAAATAATATGTAGTTTTAGAATTCAGGAGACTCATTATTTTCAAAAGCAGGGTAGAGAGAGGTGAGGGTAAAAAGTAAAAACACTTGACTCCAGGATTAACTTTACCCAGCTGCCTTCATCTTTTAGACAATGTCTACTTGGAGGAAGAAGAATAATTTGGAAAAAGCTACAAGGGGAGATTGTTTAAAGAACTGACTATGAGAAGTCTCATTTTAATCTCAGAAAGACGGTCTTCCTTGAGACTCCAATAAACAGAATAAATAGATATAGATGTAGACAGATGTTTTTCAGAAAGAATTCAACATCAGCAAATTTCACCCTGCCCCTTTTCTCTCATCCCTCGGGGACCTAATTGCAGATGTGCTTGGGGAGAGAATGCGTGACAGGCCTTGAATAAGTCAGGATCAGCTTCAAGTCTGCTGTGATGTTTGAACTACAGACACTCTCTTCTCCCACCAAAAACTATGGTGCTTCATCCATCTTCACACACTGGTGCTGCTGTGTAACTTTAGGGATCTCAGGGTAAAAAGTGGCCATGTCTCAGATGAATGATTTTCTTCTCCAGGGCTGGGTTCTGGTCCTCACATCCTTGTGGTGGGTCCAGAAGATAGAGGAATAAGGCTGACATGCATGGGAAGGGGATGGTTTCCCCAGCCTGAGGCCCAGGGGAAAGATGCAAGGGGAGAAAAGATACCGTCTTTCTCTGAGGACAAAACCCAAGATGATGACGGGCTGTTCCAGACAGAGGCATCCTTCACTGTGAGAGACAGCTTAAAGAGAAAAGTGCCGGCTCCATGAAGAGCCCTTTCTTTGAAGAGCCCAGGTCAGTGGTGTTGATTATTTTGGGGACAGGACAAGAGTAAGGAGAGGATACTTGGGACCTGGGATGGGATAGGTGTGCTTGATGCATATTTTTGATAAGGTTTTGGGGTCCCTGTGTCAGAGCCCCTCTTCCCTAGGACTTCGCCTTGGATGGTAGCATTTGCTGTGACTTTCCCCATACTTGTGGTTTGCATGAGTGCTGTTGTGTTTTTGGCCTGGAAAGAAAAACAGGAAAAGAAGAGAGTATGGAAGGCCAAGGAAGAAAAGGAAAAAGTGAAGCCAAAGGTAAATCTGCAAATCAGACATGATGGTGTTTGCGAATTTGTGAATTTGTGGGTGTGTTAGCCTGGCTGTGTGTATGGATGGCACCTGTCGGAACACAGGGACATGTAGAGGACTAAGTTAGGACCCTGAGACCTCCAACAAGACCCAGGGCCCTGTGAGAAAAATGTTATAATAGAATCCAATGGAGAAAAATGTTTACTGGTATAAACATGGAGTTAGGAAAAAACAATCATAGTAATTCTCAATTACAGTAAATGTTTTAATCTATTTAGATGGAAGTGGCATTCAGGATCTGGGATTGTAATGTAGACTAGAAAATAAACTTTGGGCATTTCTTTTCTTTTCTTTTTTTTTGAAAAATCTGTTGTGTTATTTTCTTTCCTTTTTAGAGTCACTCATGAAGGATCTTGGTAAGTTCTTCCTTTTCTTCGCCATTATATTAATAGAAGAAGTGGAGTCCTTATTCCATGCTGTGTATTTGGCATCTCACAGGCTGTTACTCCTTTTCAGCTGGAAGGAAGGAACTATATGAGCAAGGTGAGCTGCACTGACCTTGTGGTTGGGCCAACCACCTCATCTTCCCCCTGTTCTGATCACCTCCCGTTCATCTTCTTGGCGAGGGAGGGATCCCCACCCCAAATGGGGTAAGATGGTCAAACACAGGGCACCCAACACTGGACAGAGGGGATGGACAACAGCTTATGAGTCACATAAACTCATGGCCTGGGGTTGGGGGGAGGGCTGCACACCATGCGGATCACGGGGCTGCCCTTGGGAGTGGAACAAACCAGCAAGGATACAGGAGGCTTTGTCGTAACAAGAGGATGAGGTGCCCCTGTCTTCTGCAGAAGTATGTGACTGCCTTGTTTGAATAATGCTCCAGGCTGGCAGGGAGATGAGGCCCTGGTTGAGGACCGGGTGGGAATCAGCTGGCTTGACTATGAGGGGAGTTAGCTGGGTGGGGAGTTTCCCTGCTTGGTGAGGGGCATATCTGGTGAGAACAGGGGAACCACGGGTAGGGATTTGGAGCCTTGTGACACTCAAAGATGTCAAGGCAGCACATGAAAGTTTAGGCTTAACGACACACCAACAAAATAGGAACAAAGGGGCGTGGGACTGTGATAGAGAACAAGAAGGATAATGGGTTTAGCTCTGAATGTTTTACTTTTTTTATACACTCAGGACATTCAGCATGAGGTTTCCAAATGAGTTTTTAGTATCTCTCCTGTAGGAGGAGCTGAATTTATATTTTCTTCCAAAACAAGATTCTTTCACTTATCACTTCTCCACTCATTTTAATGTGTGTTTGTCCTTCTAACTAAACTTAGGGATTGAGGAGCAGTGACTGGAGGTGGACAGTGAGAGAAAATATGAAGACAGATGGTCTACTGGAATCGGTGTTGCAGAAATGTCGGGATAACAAAGCCCACCTTGTCCTCATCTGTGGCTGTGCGTAAGTCAATAAGCAGGGCAGGGTAGTATAGGCTACTTTCCGGCAAAGTGAAGTCACAATCTGGCTCCATCAATCAATTCTTTACTACTGGACTACTCTGGCAATCCCATTTTCAGTAAAGTTTATGAAGGTATAATAAGACTTTCAAAAAACTAAGTGACTGAATGGAGAAATGCCTGAGGGTGGGAATTATGTCTTATTAAGGATTGTGTCTCTAGGCCCTGGCACAGTGCATTCTGCAGATAAGATATTCAGTAAATATACACTTTATGAAATGATACATGTGTTTTACAAATGTTTATTGATCAACCAATGTATGCCAGTTTTCTACATTGTGAGGACACACACACACACTGCACGCAAAATCACTGTCCTCACAAATTTACACCATGCTGACAAAGGAGGGAGGTGAACAGGCAGGGAGGTTGACAAATTTAGTCTCTCTCTGGCTTCCTCCTGTCCTCCCCTTGAAGCTGAGATCCATACAGCCTTCCATACATCTATTTTGAGAGTCGTCATGCTTTAGGTGACTACATCCAGCTGTCTCCACATTAGGCGTGGGAAGGGCCTGCTTCCTTGATGGGCCAATCCAGTCACTCACCCATCAGCCACAGCGACTGTCCCAGGGACCGGGGGCATTGTTCTCAAGCCACCTGGTCTAACTGGAATTGGAACTGGAAAACTAAATTAATCACCAGTTTGGGAAGCTACAATATGTTTCTTGTTATATACTGACAGAATGTGACTGATTAAAAATAAAATTCTTATGAGACTTTCTCCCAAGAAAGCCTATATATTTATTTATAGGGCTTGCACAAGCATAGACTAACAAGCAAAGAACTAGATTGGCTGGGAAGGAAGACTCAAAAATAAACGAAAAATAACAGTTAACCCTCAAGCATTATTAAATAAATCATTTTATTACATTAAATCAAAATAGAGTAATGTTAAAATATTTTCCAGCAAAACTAGCATATTTACTAATAAATTTAAGTTTTCAAAAATATAAAGGGTATATCAGTGTAATGTATGAACCATTTGTTAAATGCCATAGAATGTACAGCACAAAAAGTGAACCATACTGTAAACTATGGGCTTTTGTTGGAAATAATGTATCAATATTTGTTCATAAGTTGTAACAAATGTACCACACTAATGCGAGATGTTAATAATAGGGAATACTACTGGGAGAGAGTGGAGAGATTTGGAGATCTGGGAACACTCTGGATTTTCCACACAATTTTGCTGTAAACCTAAAACTGTCTTAAAATGATGTCTGTTAATTTTTCTTTTTTAAAACAAGGAATGAAGTACTGGTATGTACTACAAGGAAGAACCTGAAAACATCATGCTAGGTAAAAGCCACACACAGAGAAATATTTTATGATTCCATTTATATGAATCATACCCAGAATAGAAAAGTTCATAGAGACAGAAAGCAGATTGCCAGGGGGTAGGGGGAGGAAAAAAATGGGTAGTAATTGAAGGGCTCTAGTAATGCTTAATGGGTATAGAGTTTGCTTTGACGTGATGAAAATATTCTGGAACCAGGTAGTGGTGACGGTCTCACAACATAGTGAATGTACTAGACACCACTGACCTGTACACTTTAAAATGGTCAAAATGATAAATTTTATGTTAGGTATATTTTATCACAATTGAAACATTTTTTAAATAAAATAAATGTGAAAATATTTGCAGAAGAATAATACATAGTTTGAAACATTAACTTGAGTTCAAAAATGCACAAACAAAAGATTGTGACCTAGAATAGAAACTCCAGAGTGCTGTCAATGAATGACCCACGTAGGACGGTGAGACCTGTGTGCTGTCTGCCGTCCTAGAAAGGGAGTGTCATTGGCACGTTTTCCTCTTTCTCACGTCATAAGATTTTATGACTCTTTCCAAAAATCTTTCTTTTTCACATTCTTTTTTCTTTCACATACAATTTCTCTTCTTTAAATCATTATGATTTTAAAATATTTTTACTCTGTGTTGCATTTATTACCTATGCTTATTTATCTTATAATTATTAATTTTAAATTGTGCATTTTATTTTTCTCTGTAAATAAAATTGACATTTTTGTATACATGATACATAATTAATTTTTTTCTTGGATTAGAATGCCTAATATTTTTCCTCATTCAACATCCTCTATTAACCTTCCGAAGCAGGGATTTCACAACACTTGATTTGAGTTTTAAGATTGTATCTTAATGATCAGATTTTTCTCTTATATTCAGCTGTATTTTCTCTCAATCTTTTTTTAACTGTGCTTTTTGTTTTCTCAGCTCCACTTACATGGAAAATTAATTGTCATCATCTTAAAGAAACTGATCAAATACTTGATTATTCCTTTCATTTCTTCCTCTAGGCTAAAGTGCATTTTCCCCTGGATTTCCTAAGGGTCCGTGGGCATCAGATATGAGACTGTGATCAGCAGGCTGGGTAGCAGAGAGTCTGCAGTAGGATAGGTCTCTGAAGGGCCCAGTCTCCAGGCAGATTTGAAGCAGAGTGAGATTAAAGGACTCGACTTGGCACTTGATGATCATGTGGGTCCCTTCAAGCAGTTGGTGAAAGGAAACAAGATCTAGGACTCAGAACACCATCTGGGTTTCCAGAATCCAACATTGCTATTTTCCTTGGAGACGTTGAAGAGGCCCTCTGGGTGCACAAAAATTCTCAGAGAATCTACATCAAGGAAACAAAGAATGAAGAGGACGTAGAGTCCTGGAAAGTCTCGGGGAAGGTGTAGATAGGGCACTTGCTGGTCATGTTGTAAAAGGAGAGGTGTCCAGAGGCACAGTCAGGGAGGTTCTGACCTGTCCAGGAGCCACCTTGAGAGGAGGTTTGGAGGAGAGGTGATGGCCCAGGCGTCACTTCCATAGCAACCCATTGCCTAAGCCCCATTCCCAGGTGACACAGAGATGACTCCTTTCCTCACAACACTGTCCTTGGCAACACCCGGGACCCATCCTGCCCCGTGTCCAACCTCCACCTCTCAGTGCCACCTCCCTGCTGTGAGTCCCTCCTGGCCCAGCACATGGAACAGGCAGTCAAATCTCTGGGGGACATCTGGCCGCCGAACGACCAGGGAACACACCCTTGCTTCCCTCGGGAAGAATCAGTTTCCGGTGAGCTGTATTTGGATCCTGTGTCACATTCACTGCAAAGAAAGAAAATCCATTCTGACAATTAATCAATATTGAAAAGTATTAATTTTATGCTGTTAACATCTTAACAGGCAAACAAATTTTCACTGAAATAAGAAATTTAAAGTGGGAGAACTTTACAGAGCGCACAAAACAGCCTTTCTGTGAACCCGTGGGAAGTCCTCCACTGGCCGAGCAGGAGCACCAGTAAGTGGGTCCCCACATTTTTAAAGATTGTAGTGAAATGTTCACGCCAGCAGAATCTCAGTGAACTCTTATCTCTCAGCTTGCAAAGACAAGGGCGGCTATGCCACTGACCTTTTTCTTCCTTTCCCTTGACTAGATCACTTGCAGATGGGCAGTAGAATCAAATTACCGTCTTTTAGTGCTTTTGCTTCTATTACCACTGTAAACTGTGGCCTCCTGGGCACTGAGCCTCGATTACATGAGCGTGAGCCGTGGGCTCCCATGTCCGCCCACCCCAGTACTCACTGAAAGCCTCGGGGGCCAGTGCTGACAAGGTGGGGAAAGTGTGCAGTTCAGTCCATGGCAGAGTGCTCACGCTGTTTGTTTACAGACTTACCTTCGCCACAGCTTCTCCTCCTGATCAGGCCTACAGCCGCAGGAAGAAGCAATCCCCAAATAAGCAGTATCTCCGCAAAAAAGTCCTCTGGGGCTCTAAAATGGAAACCCAGAATCCCATTAAATTGTGAAACTGGGACAATATCAAGATCGTCCTTTTCATTTGAGCAGCTCCTGGGCTGGCTGGGGAGGGAACTGGGCCTCGGTTGGTCTGCTGCTCCCTGCTCTGTAGGAGCAGAGGAGACTGGAAACTTAGCCTCACTCAGTGTTTGCTCCTCTCAGAAATGCACACACATATTTTTTTTCCTTCTCTCTTTCAATTATATCATAGAATCACTGGAATAAGTGAGGTGGCAAAAGGATAAAATTCCCCAGGCCACAGCCATGAAGATGGTATTAGGGAAAATTAGTTTCTAATCCAGAAGAAAATCCACCGTGAGGGGGAGAAAAACAAAGTGCTGTAAATGTTTTCACATCAGAAGAGGAGAGTCTGGAGTGACAGTGAAGACAGACTCAACCTAGTCTACACCCAACAAAAAACACAACTTTAGGCCTTAGTTGGGGAGAAACTCAGGGGAGGAGATGCCTGGGTGTCCTGAAAACCAGCCTCCAAGAGATAGCGGGATACTTCCTCACAGAGAAGAAAATAAAAAATTTTTAAAGAAGAGCAATAAATGATTAAGTTTGGGTTGGTCTTGATGTTTGTTTCCCAGACCTGCCAGAACATATGGAATCACCAACCTGAAAGAGAAAAAGTTGCCGTTTTCTCCTCCCCCAAAAGGGGGCTGCTGATGGAACAAGTCATGTTGGCAGCGGTGACGTTCGTGACCAACAGAAATGTCTCCACGTGGAACAGCCCGTGGCTGCCTTGAGTCAGGCTCTTCGAAGAGGGTGGCTCTGTCTTCCCTTCCGTGTCCTTCCACGGCACGTGGGGCCGCGGGAATCACCCACCTGAGGAGCACGTCAGCTGTGCTTCTGCAGCCCGCGTCGCCTCCAAGGTGACGAGCGGGGAGGAACCCAGCCCCGGGGATAGAAATCGGGCGGCAAGGCCTAGAGTCCCTCTGGGGGGGCGTGGCAGTGACACGGACACAGACAGGGGCGGGGACAAGCTTAAGTGGGAATTCTGCTCCACCTAAGGGAGAGCCTGGCTGGGGCGTCATCTTGTTTTGTTTTATTTGTTTTTATTTTTATTTTTTGTATTCCTAAATCATCCTGGGACAGATTAAGAGATAAGACATATTTTCAAATCCACTATTATTCTTCTGTCCCTGAGAACAAAATAACTTTGACAGGGCATGGATCACACGGACAGGAGTGAAAAAAAGTGAGTGAGAGAATATTCTCAAAGATCAAAATGTTATAAATATCTACACCCAGTAGCAGAAAATGATGAGGCCCATTTGACTTCTCAGCATGAGTCCCTGTGGGTATTTCCTAAAAATATTTATCGGTGTAGATTCAGAATCCATGGGCGAAAAGTGGAGGCTGTGGAGGATTGGGGCCTACGCTCTCAGTGGCATTTGCTAACCTTGGAAAATGATTCCCTCAGATGTAGACGGTGGGACATGGTGATGCAGGCAGTGACTTTATCTTTCCTCCTCCGTCCCTGCCAACACTGGCAATCTATATGATTTTTGTTTGTGCAGTGGATCTAGTTTATTCTTCAAAGTATTATACTTCCTAGTAACCATATTTTCCAGAGTTTTAATAACAAACAATGAATTAATGAGTCCTGTGTAAATTTATGGAGCAAAATTCTTAGATTTTCATAAATATGGGCTCACTTTTTGAAAATACTGGAAAGGATACAAGTTGTATTACCTAAAGAATTACATTTGGTCCATTGGAGTTTGTGGACTTTAAGTGTCTATGACACTTCCTGCACCCTGGAGGGTTTCATATAAATGTGATGACAAATGCGCATTAAGAAAATTTCGGGTGCAGAGAAATTTTCTAGGAACTAACATGTTAAAGTGGTAGGAACAGATGTTAAATCCAAAACATCTATCTGGGGTCCTTACCTACCACCTTTAGATCCAAACTGGCCTCCTGGTAGACACCGTCTTTTTCAAAAAGGCAGCGGTACTGCCCGTCATCTGAAGGTCTGGCGCTGCGTATCTGCAGGGTCAGCCTGCTTCGTCGATGGCGTCACTCACCAGTGCAGTCCTCCCTCTGTACTCTGCCATCTGCTCTCCAGCCACAGGGTCCCCATCCACGTGCACATGCACAGCCAGGTAATGGTGGGATCGGACCCACCTCACCTCCATGCTCTGTGCATTAGCCTTGGGGGACAGGTGACAGGTCAACTCTATGTCTTCTCCCACTCTGACAAGGATGGGCTGGGAAGGTCCAATCACTTTTAAGGAAGCTGTTAAATACAGCAGACAAAACACAGTGAAAGTATCAAAATGGGGCAAATTATATCCTCAGCAAGAAAGTCTCTGGTGGGGTTTAGAACCCATGAGCATCCCAGGGGAGCTGTGAGGGGCAAGGCCATACTTGGGAGAGGTGGGGGTTTCGTGGACTCCAGGTAGATGATGTCCTTGTTCAAGGAAGCACCATCCATGATGTGTGTCAGTCCAAAAAAATCGGTAGCTGCACCCTCACCAGCCCCACCTGTAATTTTATTCAGTTTATAGACTGATAATAAAATAATTTTGCAGTAAAATCTCCCAGAATAAAATAAAGGATTTACAAATTTGGCCTGAGGATACCTCTGTACCTGAGTCCTCATGTAACAAACTGCAACCTAACCTAGTATGTCGAATGACTGAAAGCCTAGCGAGGAGTGCACTTAGGTAGTGGAAACCTGAGCTGCAGTCTCGCTCGAGCCGATTGAGGCGGACAGCTGCTCAAACCATGTTCAAACAGGCAAGCGCCAGCTCTAGCCAATGGATCTGTGTCTGTACCTCACGTCCCTGATCTGTCCAGAAATGCTGTCTGATCAAGTTGCTGCCTGGAGTTCTCTGAATCTGTTCTGGTTCTGAGGGCTGCCTGATTCCAGAATCATCCTTGGCTCAATTAAACTCTGCTAAATTTAGTGTGTCTAAATTTTTTTTAATGCTTCCAACATGTATGATCTTAAACTATTTCTTAATCTATCTGTGCCTCAGTTTCTTAAGCTATAAATTTGGTATATTACTTCCCATATCATAAGGTTGCTGTGTCTGTATACGGCACCTGGATGACCACACACTGTGAGCAGAGGCACATGGACCTGTGGGGCTTGAAGGTGCCGGAGCCAACCCCACCCTCTGCCCTGTTGATGGGTGGGGGTGAACGGGAGTCCCATGTAGACTTTTGGTAATGAAATGTAAGAAACTTCCCTCTAGGTAGTCTTATAATACCTTGTAATTCTGGTCCAGCCGCCATATTCTCTTTCTGCAGTGTTCCACATATGTGGGGTTATAGACCCAGACCAAGCTGAATGTCCTCAGATAACTGAGAAACATTTGAAGATCAAGAATTGAGAAGGTCCACAAAATGCAACCGTGAAACAACAATGAACGCACAAAAGGCGTCTCCTTCTCCCATTGTGGAGAGTGGGGAAGATTTTCTCTGAGGGGGTTCCTGGATCCAGCTATATTCCAATTTCCATCTCATCAGGCCCTGACCATACCGATTTTGCCCTATTCTAAGTTGAGGGTCATCCTCTTCTATCAAATGATAAGAATGGTTTTGCATGTGCTGTGATCACTTATAATAGAAATACGGGCATAAAATTATAGGTTTTCTGCATGGAGTCAATGGCCAAAGGCATAACATTCCCATCATGTCACTGGCCAAAACCTCTAGGTACCTTTCCAGAGAGGAAGGCCACTATCAATGCAATTCTAATTTTCAGATTTCTCCCTTCTATTTTGGCTTTTAATAATATTTGACTCCCAATTACTTCCAGCATTTTGTTTGCTTTGTCCTGAAATTTTACCTAAAACAATATGATCTCCTTTCCCTATATATGTGTTAAAATCTGAAGATAAGTGTAAAAATCACAAAAAATGAACTGAGGATTAGTTTGCTGCTATTTCTCCAGCTATATGTCTTACAGAAAATTACTTAATAAAACACACTGTTTCTTCATCTCTGTACCCGTATTGAGGATTTTCTTCCCTATCCATGACCTGTGGCAGATATCAAATCTCAAATTATCCTCTAAAACTGATTTATGTGAATAGCTGTACAACTT
>CAUYRT010084922.1:0-46607 GCA_963574885.1 Lepilemur ruficaudatus
GTTGTCCAATTAATTTCTTTCTATTTATAGTAGAGACGGGGTCTTGCTCTTGCTCAGGCTGGTCTTGAACTCCTGACCTTGAGCTATCCACCCGCCTCGGCCTCCCAGAGTGCTAGGATTACAGGCGTGAGCCACCGCACCTGGCCAAGGCTTTTATCTCTTTTAATACTTAAAATAACTCTGCAAGGTAGCTACTCTTATTACCTACATTTTGCATATACATAAACAAGGGTATCAGCCTGTTAAGTAATTTGTCCAAGTTCCACCACTAATAAGTGGCAGAGCCATTTTGGTATATCTGTGATTATGATATCATAAGCAGAATTGCAGTGTATGTACCCAGAGCTGTATATAGGGTCTTCCCTGTCCTCTACAGGGTCTGGCATAAAAATGTTTCTCTGGAATGTTGGTTGGTTGAATGAATGAATGAATGAATCAATGTTCTTCCCATTGAACTCACGTTTAGGCTTAAAAGGGACTGGCTGAGTGTCTGTCTATAGCTTATGCCAAGAAGTATGGATTTTGTCTCATCTCCTAATGCCCAGCTATACACAGACATGTTCCCTCCCACTCAGTAACAAACTGCCTGGAACTCTTTCCTGGCTCATATTTACAAGAGAATGTGATAAATTCTGTATTGATCCCTCCTGTTCCACTGTAAATTTTGCAAAAGATGATTAAATAGAGCAATAGAGTCTGCAGGCATTGTGGCTCAATATGTTGTGGACTGGCGTATCGACCTCCTCCATCCAAAGGCAGCCAGCCCCTATCCCTGCTGCCCCAGACCAGTAATTAAAATCCTGTGAGACTGGGATTTAAAATCCAATCATATCCCTGAATCAAGCCTTCTAGCCTCCCCATGTGATGAGTGCAATAAGGTAACGGCAGGAGCATGTTTATGTCTGTGCTGAAACAGTCCCCATAGGGTGGGTAAGAAATGGAGACTTGGGTAGCCCTGCTGGCTAAATCACTTCACCCTGACACCACAGCCACTTGTAAGACAATCTGTAGGTACATAAACAAGTCCCAGCCAAAGACCAAAACTCAAAGTATAAGAGCAAAATATCATGCACAAAAATTCACAAATTCTGTTTTACTGTACACTTCTATTCCCACAGTTGGTTTAAGCAAGTGATTTGGCCTTGATTAAACTATTTCTGGCCTTTAGTAACCAAATACATGTTTAAATTTGAATTTCCACAGGAATTCTTTGACTTAATCTAAACTAGAGCCAGCCTTCCCTGAGGCCTGTAATCAGCACAAGATACTATTGAAATAAACTTTTCCATCTCCCCTGCACAAGATTATGAGCTCCTTAAGAATAGAAACAGTGTCTTCTTATATGCCTTTGTATCCTTAGCACCTAGCACAGTGCCAAACACATGAAGACTCTCAAAAAATATCTTTGAATGAACAAATAAATAAGTACAAGTTAACAATTAATCTTGAAAAAGTATCTGCAAACCTATGTGTAAGTAGCAAACCTACTAAGTCGTGGTCCATTCAGTGCCTGAACACTTCCAATGCTGGGGTGATCAGTTGTTCCTGAGGCTGCTCATATTCTATCTTTGGATGTTTTGATGGTTAGAAATTCAGCCAAAATCTGCTTCCAAGGGTCTTAATATTACCCTTGGGTTCATGTAGAATGAATCTAATCCCAGTTCTAAATGATGGCCCTTCTAATATCTGAAAATGGCAACCTTGTTCTCCTGAGCTATCTTTTCTCCAGCCTAAACCTCCCGTTCCTTAAACCATATTTCTCACATGGCTTCTAAATGCTTTCCTATCTCAATCAGATTTCCCAGAACAATCTTCACTTTGTCTCTCTTCCAAAACCCGGGACTTCCCATTTGTCTCCATTAATTTTCATCTCATTTGTTTTAGCTCTTAATGTCAATCTTCTATCAGGTGTATTTGGTACCCTTCCCACCCTAATTACATCTGCAGATTTGATGAGTAGGCCATCCCTGTGATATCCATGTCAGAGATAAACATGCAGAACAGGACCAAGCCTATTTGCTGCCACTGGAAACTTCCTTCAAGCTCACCTCTGATCCAGCAGTGACCCCACCCCCTTGGGTCTGGTTAGTCCATTAGTCACTTACTAACATTCTATATGATACTGGCATCCAGCCCACATTTCTCCATCATGATCACAGAGGTGTCCTGAGACATTCCATCAAATGTCTGATGAAGTGCACACATTTGCCTTAACTGTACCTGATTGGCAAACAGGTAATCCTGATAAAGAAAGGAAAGGGCCAGGCTTGATGGCTCACGTGTATAATCTCAGCACTTTGGGAGGTTGAGGTGGAAGGATGGCTTGAAGCCAGGAGTTTGGCACCAGCCTGAGCAACATAGTGAGACCCATCTCTACAAAAAAAAATTTTTTTTGATACAGAGTCTCACTCTGTTGCCCGGACTAGAGTGCCATAGTGTCAGCCTAGCTCACAGCAACCTCAAACTCTTTGGCTTAAGCAATCCGACTGCCTCAGCCTCCTGAGTAGGTGGGGCTACAGGCATGCACCACCATGCCCAGCTAATTTTTATATATATATTTTTTTAGTTGTCCTGCTAATTTCTTCATATTTTTTTAGTAGAGATGGGGTCTCATTCTTGCTCAGGCTGGTCTTGAACTACTGAGCTCAAACGATCTGCCCACCTTGGCCTCCCAGAGTGTTAGGATTACAGGTGTGAGCTACCACGCCTGACCTAAAAATTTTTTTTTTTTTTTTTTTTTGAGACAGAGTTTCACTTTGTCACCTGGGCTAGAGTGCCATGGTGTCAGCCTAGCTCACAGCAACCTCAGACTCTTGGGCTCAAGTCATCCTTCTGCCTCTCAGCCTCCCAAGTAGCTGGGACTACAGGCGTGCACCACCATGCCCGGCTAATTTTCTCTATTTTTAGTAGAGATGGGGTCTTGCTCTTGCTCAGGCTGGTCTCGAACTCCTGACCTCAAGCAGTCCTTCCGCCTTGGCCTCCCAGAGTGCTAGGATTATAGGCGTGAGCCACTGCTCCCAGCCTTCTACAAAAAAATTTTAAAAATTAGCCATGCATGGTGGTACACCTTTGTAGTCCCAGCTACTTGGGAGACTGAGGCAGGGGGATCACTCAAGCTCAGGAGTTTGAGGTTACAGTGAGCTATGATGATGCCACTGTGCTCTACCCTGGGCAACAGAGCAAGACCATGTCTTGGGGGGGGGGAAAGAAAGAAAGGAAAGGAGGTTAGTCTGGCATGACTTGGCTTTTGTGCACCCACCCTGAAGCCTGACAATCATCACCATTTCCTTCTCTAGGCACTCACAAAGCATCACTTAATAATATGTCTGATTGTAGAGACAAGACACACGTAAAAAGTTTGTGATCAGAGTGCTCTAGTCATTCAAAGGAGGAAGTGATCTGTAGGCTAGAGTGGTCTGGAAAAGCTTCAGGGCAGGGGAAATGGAGCTGGACCTCACAGAACATAGGGTCTGAGTGGTAGGCAAAGAGGAGTTTGGCGCCACTGAAGAGAGCAGTGGCAGCGCAGTGTGGGCCAGTCCTTCCAGGCAGTGCTAAGGAAGTACAAGCCAGGGAGTGGCCAGAGACTGAGACAGTAGGGATGGACAGAGCCCAGGACTAGCAAGCCTGGGTTCTAGCTCCCACTTTCCCACTCAGTCTCTGTGACCTCAGGTCTACCCTTCCCTTACCCAGGCTTCTCCACTTCTCTAATCTTTTTTTCTTTAGTGCTTAGTGCAACATCTTCTATTCTTCTCCAGCTGGTACTGTGGTTTCCCATCTCAGCTATAATGTGGGACTCCTTGTATTGGGGGAGAGAGAGGAGATCATTACCCTCATCTCCTCACCGCCCCCCTAACACTTACCATACTCTGTTGTCATTGTTTCTATCCCTGTCTGTCTGCCACCAGTCTGGGTTCTGCCTGAGGGCAGGAATATGTCTGATTCCACTGTGTGCCTAGCCCTTGGCCCAGAGTCAATGCTCTGTGGGTTTTAATGGAATGGCTGGATCCAGCCATGAGGCAATAGCTCTCTGTTCCCTGAACTTCAGAAATCTGCCTCCCTGAAAGCAAGGGATACCATCTGACTCTATCCATCAGGGGGTTAGGACTTCTGTATGACCTTCAGGGAGGTCAGTTAATATGGATCACCATTCACCTGACCCCAAGACAGGGGAGCCCTGAATGAGAGGAAAGGGAGCCCTGTTTTGTACCCTTTCTACAAAGCTGTTTATTCCAAACCTGCCTTTAAAAACTCCCTTCTTTGCTTTGGAGCATCTGAGCACACTGGAAGGGAGGAAGAAAGATGATTTTTCTTTATTTTTGAGTCATCAGGCCTTGGCAAGATAGCACTTTGTTGTGGAAAACCAGACCTGGCTTCTTCTTCTAAAAAAACTTTTTATTATGTAAAATTTCAAACATATACAAAACAGAGAACAGTATAATAAATCCCCATGTTAAATCCCAACTTTACTGTTTATCTGCAGTATGACTATGGGCAAATTATTTCAGCTCTCTGAGCCTCTATTTTCTCAAAGACTCTTTGTATGATGAATAATTCAGACACTTTATATAAAGGCCTCATACCCAACAAATGTTAACCTGTCTCCTCCTCTTGCTCTTCTGCCAGACTCAGTTAAGTCATCTGTAAAATGGAAAAAATAATACTCCTCCTGCTTTCCTTGCAAGTTGTTAAGAATTAAATCCAGGTCAGCACAGAGTATGACACATGATAAGTGCCCAGAAATAGTCTTGGTTGCAGGGGAGGCACATCTGCAAGTGTGCATGTCTACGTGTATGCAGATGTTGAGCAGTATTTGGTGTGGTTTATGGAACAAGTTAAGTATCAGGAGACCAGGGCTCTGTTCCCAGCTACAACCAGCTATGAAAATGGCAGGCCCAGGGCTAGGAAAGGAAGTAAGTAGGGAGGACAACAGGAGCACAGAAGGCAGAACACTGATCTCTGGAAGAGGAGGGAACTGGGCCTTGAAGGATGGGTAGGATTGTCCAGGAGATGACAGGTGGAGTTCCAGGACTGAGGAGCAGCCCAGACAACCGATCGGGGATGAGCACAGAGACAAGGAGGGTACACAGCTTCTCGGATGTGGTTGTCCTGTCTCTCTCTGAATGCTTCCTTGATGGGGAGCTCACAACCAAAAAGAATACATTGGTCCACATTGGCATCTCAATCACAGGAAAGTCTTCCTTTATATTCAGCAAGAACTTACAATTAGAGATAGTAAACAGACTGCTGAAATAGTGAAGATCGGGATGAAGGTGGTGAAGCAGCTAACAGCAAACAGGGAAAGGAAGAGTGAGTGTAAATGTGATTACAAAGAGTATCATACACCTGTACAATCTTTTTTAAATCATTTTCAAATTTTTTATCTTATTTAGTTCTCAGGAAACCCTTAGAGATAGACAGGGCAGCAGTCATTACCACCAGAGCAGTGAAGCAAGTGCCCTGGATCACACAGCCAGGGATGACAACCCCTCACCTCCACTGTGCTCTTCCAGAAAAAAGGAGTGAGTCGTGGAGGCTGCCGTGTGATTGAATCACATCACAAGAAGGGCAGTGTGCTGACAGAACTGGGGGTAGGAGGGAGCATATCAATATTATTGATAATAATGGCCTAATTTGTATAGGGAATTTACTATTAGTTTTTCTTTAAGCCCTCTTATATACATTATCTTCTTTGATATTCACAGAGGGCCAGGATAGGATAGTGCCAAGGGAGGAGGGAACAACAAGCCTCCTCTATGCCCCACGCCCCAGTTTGTAAACTTTTCCCGCCAGCACAGAGAGGTTTTGAATCCCACCCCCACCCTAATTTCAGCATTCTCCCTAGGAAGGGCAAGTGGACTTCTTTCCAACCCCTTCCTCCCCACTTCCCATTCACAGAGCACAGTGAGTGTTGGGGGCAGACCTGACCTGTTCTGCTACCCAGGCAGAGAGCCATCGGGGACCAGCAAAGAAACTAGGGACTTTGGCTTAGAGGAACAAGGGACATGGTTATGCACTGGCTATCAGAAAGTCTCTCCTGGGGCAGAAAGAACAACCATGTTCTCTGTGGCCTCAGAAGATAGCACCTCAAGAGAATACAGTTCATTCACCTGGTAAATATTAAGCACCTCTCCTGTGCTGGGTAGCAAGGATGTAGCAGTGTGTGAGACCTGGTCCCTGACTTCTGAGAACTCTCTTAGGTGGAGACTTTAATTCAGAGTGATCAGTGCAATAAGGTGGAAGCAGAAGGGCCTATGTAAGCACAAAAGATGATACCCAACCTGGCATGGAAGGAAACAAGGAATGCTTCCTAGAGGAGAAATCTGAACTGAGTCTTAAAAGATGAGCAGGTATTTGCAGGAAGACCAGGATGAAAGTGGTGCTGGTGAGAGAGGCTGGGGCTCACATAAGAAAGATTGCCCTCAGTTAAATGGGGGCAACCCCTTGGAGAACCATGAGCTTGGCGCTGGGTACTGGGGACATTCAGGAGAGCCAGGGTGACCACCTGTTTCAGATGTCATAGAGAGAAGTATCTTCTCAGGGAATTAGAAGAGCTCACCATTAAAGTCTTTCTTTTAATACTTGGGGAATCAATAATTGTGTCAAATCAAAGGCAGGTGCTGAACCAGAGGAGAGCAGTGGGCTCCCTCAGCATCAGTGGGCTAGACCTTCTCTCCCACCAACACCATTTCCACTGCCTTACGCTGCCCTGGGTGAAGAGACCCACGCCAGCCACAGTGGCACAACCAGCACCAGCCCCATGACCACCCACCCCCACACTACTTTCCTGGCCCAAGCCCTATTGACAGATCCCCCAGAATCTGAAGGAATTCAAGACAAATGGTTAAGAGGATGGAGTTAATAAAATTTGAAAAATTGAGGCCTGTCACTCCACTAAACTTTTTTCAATACCAATGACAGAAACATATTTCCCCAATGAGTGACCTTCCACAGCTGTAGCGGGCAGGCGCAGCCGCAGCAGTGCTGCCAGGAAGCCAGTCTGCTATTTATCAAATATTATAAGCTGGGACAAACTAATCTGGAGCAGGGAGAGGAGGGAGGGGTCCTGCACCACGCTGCCTGGGGTGCTCCAGGTGTTTGCCCCAGCCCCAGACAGCCAGTGGGAGGTGACGGATGGCCTGCGATTAGCACTCCCCACCTCCGTCCAGCCCTCTCACTTGCTCCCAGAGGCCTGGCCCTCTAGACCAGCTGCTCGGCCCGGAGGGGCCCTGGGTGGGAGGCAAGGGGAGGTCAGGCCAGGGCACGGGCCATCCTGATGCCCCCGGAGAGGGCAGGCGGGTGAGGCCCAACGTGGTTATTTATTGGAGCGTAATGGTTTGTGGCCGTTGGTCGTGGAGGTGAAATCGATCAGTAGTAGAAGTCAGGTTCTATCAATTATTACAGCAATTAGTCAAGTCAGAGCGAGGGTGTGGGGCTGAGGGACTAATATTAGATGGACATTATCCATGGTGCCCCCGCCTCAGCTTTCCCAAAATGGGGGTAGATGTGCTGCCCTGAGGCTCCGGAACCTTGGGGAGCCTTCCCTCATGAGTGTTTGGGTGGGGCCTGACCTGAGAGCTTTCTGGGCTGGAGACAGGCCCAACACTGCTTTAAAAGGAGCCCCTGTGCTAGCTGGCCCAGGTGCAGAGATGTCCTACCTGTCCCCATCCCATCCTTTATGAGAAGTGACATGACTCCTACTAGAAATTACTCAGTGGCCAATGTTTATGGCACACATTTTTCATTCTGTAAGCAAATATAGATCACTGACAGCACTTGTTTGAAGAAGCTAATCTCACCCTCTGTTCTTTCTTCCACTGTCTTCCTCTCTCACCTTCTCCTCCCTCTCCCTCCCTCTCTTTCTCATTTCTTTCTCTCTTCATATCCATTTCTCTGGTCTTCGCTGCTCTTTTCTTTCCCTTCCAGAGGTCTCTCCCAAATCCTTCCTTCTACTCCAGCCCATATCTAGTGACAGAGCTGCCCTCAAGGCTGCCTAAGAAAGGAGAGGCTTTTCCTCTGCTTCATTGTGCCTCCCTTTCTGCCCCAGCTATGCTACAGGATCTTTGCAGGGAGGGGAGGACCCTGTGTGCCACTGGCTCCTCAGCCCTTGCAAAGCCCCTCAGTGCTGAGTGCCACAGAAAATAGGGGTGGGCCAGGAAGGCTGGGCCACATGAACAGCCCCTGAGCACTCTCTTCCTTCCTAAGCTCCTCACGGTGTTGTGTGTCTATCTGTCCCTGCTTGAGCACCCTGATCACACTCAGCCTGTGTTACAGTTGTGTGCCCATCTCTTATCTCCGTTAGCTCCTAGAGACCTGGATTGTGCTAGACTTGAACTCTAGATAGCACCTAATCTTAAAGACAGGAAGAGGAACCTGCAAAGGAGACAGAGAAGGAATGGTCACAGGAGTGGGAGGAAAACCTGAAGAGCAGTTTTACAGAACTCAAAGGAGACAGTGGCCAAGATATCAGTTGCTACAGAATGGTCAAAAATACAAAGAAGAAAACCATTCATTGACTTTGCCAATCCCCCATCATCCTGCATACAGAGCCCTAAAGATAGAAAGTGCCCAGTAAGAGCCAACAGAATTGAACGAAAGAATGAGGCTCCAACTGAGCCTCTGAGGACTTGCCCACTGCTTAGGAAGACCACAAACACCCTCTTTACTAAGGAGGTTGCACTGTGTCCTGTAACCAGTGAAAGGCCACTGAAGATTTCTCAGCAGAGGTGTATTGTGGCCACCCTGGTAAGTGTGGAGAATCAGGAAAACCTGGGGGTGGTTTCAACTCCTGGTTTAAGCAAATAAAGCTGGCTTTGTGACTTTGGGCTAGTTATTTCATTTCTCTGAGCCCAGTTTCCATGTCTGTCACTTGGGGATTTTACTTCCTATCCCTCGAAGTAGATTTGAAGATTAAATGATAAAATGTATAGAAAGTACAGAGCACAGTGCCTGGCAGAGTAAGTGCTCAGTGAATACCAGCACTATTATTATTATATCATGACTCCTAGGTAGGTATCTGCCCAAGGGACATGAAAATATACATCCACACAAAGACTTGTACATGAGTGTTCATAGCAACACCATTGATAACAGCCAAAAAGGGGAAATAGCTTCATTGTTCGTCAGCTGTTAGATGGATAAACAAAATGTAGTGTGTCCACAGAGTGGAATATTATTCAGCCATGCTATAAGGTGCATGAATCTTAAAACATGCTAAAGAAGTCAGACACAAAAGGCAACTATTATACAATTCCATTTACATGAAATATTCAGAATAAGCAAATCCACACAGACAGAAAGTAAACTAATGGTTGCCATGGTTGAGAGCTATAGGGGGCGGAAATAGAAAGTGTCTAATAATATCTATGGGGTCTCTTTTCTGGGGGATGAAAATGTTCTGGAATTAGATAATGGTGATGGTTGCACAACCTTGTGAGTATATTTTAAACCACTGAATTGTATACTTTAAAAGGTTTAATTTTATGGTGTGTGAATTATATCTTAATAAAAAATATATATCAACATTTTATACTAAATTCCTGTTAGAAAATAGGATTGTGAAAAAAGTATTCTCTTTTTTCCTTATCGATAATGTTTCCCTTGCTTGGATTGTACTTCCTACACTCTGCCCCTCCTCTCTTCTCCTCCCACACCTGTGTAGGGTTTTAGCCTCTTCTTCTGCAGCCTAGGCAGATAGCCGCACATAAATGCTTAATAAATGTTTACTATTATTGATAAGTTTATAGGGTCTTTTAAGAAGAGACCTTCAGAAGGGATAGTTTTGTATCATAATATAAATGTTTCTATATTACGTTTTTAATATAAATGTTTCAGTTTCTTGATTGAGAAACTGATTTTTACTGTCTGTCAGCAAACAGTGGTTAGACACCCACCCTCAGACAGGCACTGTGCTGAATGGGTCCCAAGCCAACCCATTATATTCTATGTCAGGGACTGAGTCTTCACCCTTCTTTACTTCAGACAACACTTCCTTGCAAGAAAGGAGCTCAAGAAATACTAGATAATTATTACCTTATACTTCAATGTTTCATTGAACATATATTTATTGAGCATCTGCTGTGTACAAAGCATAGCTTTCTTCTTATATTTCTGTCTTGCTGCCTTGAGAAGAGTGCCTTTTGGCCAGAGCCAGATCTGACTCTTCTCTGTCCTCAGGCTCCACTTATTCAAGATTTGTCAAACTGAATGGAATGTATGGCTTTTGAAGAAGAGAGTGAGGTGCTCAGACCAGGGCTTTGGGAAGGACATTCTGACAGTGCAGAGGGTCAGAGTAGCATTTCCTCCATAACTGCCAAGCCTTGCACAAAGTACATACTTTCTACAGGCTTATTAGTTGCCAGCACTTAGAGAGAAGGTAGATACATGGCCCCCAGCTAACCTCTTCTTTGTGTTCTACTCAAAGTTCTTTGTCCACAAATCTAATCCATAGGAACTAATCCACAGTTCCAGTCCACAGGAACTAATGATTAAAGGAAATGCCTGCCCACATAGCCACACTCACCAACAGCTAGAGTGGCATAGCCAGGTTGCTGGTGATGCCCACACCCTTCCAGAGGCCTCAGCTGACTCTGGCAGACAGGAAATGGCCGGAGGTAAGAGAGCATTAAAGGAGAGAGAGAAGAGAGCAGAAAAGAGGGAAACCTTTTAATTGTTATTTGGGGCATTCTCTATTTAGAAAGGAATCCTTTTATATGGCTTCATGAATATGAATGTTTATATGCAAATATGTTGGAAAATGTGGACGTTCTGATGAATATATATATGAATTTGTGTGTTTACAGGTATTTATATTGGAGTGTATGAATCTCTATATTTGGTATATTTTGTTAGCATGTTCAGCTGTGTGTATTTGTGTATGTATAATGCATCTATGTGTATGTAGTGAGTTACTGAACATGTGTGTATACATGTAGGAGCCCTGATACTCTGACATCTTTGTCAGAGAGGACTAAGAATTCTCCTCCCAGAATAGCTTGATGTGTTTTTCCCATCATTCTATGATTTCTTGCATGTGAATAGGCATTCCTCACATAGACATTGGAGCCTCAGGCCACCTCCAAAGGAAGGCTGAGGTCCTACTGATAGCTCATAGAGCCTCTGACCATTTATCCATCTCTTCTTGTCAGGATCCAACCCTCTGCAGAGGAATGAAATGGGACACACACCCTTGGATTATGCCCGAGAAGGGGAGGTGATGAAGCTTCTGAGGACTTCAGAGGCCAAGGTAAGTCTCAAAGAAAGGAGTATGCCGTTGGGCACTCCATGCATCATTTAATCTTTCACTCATTAAATTATGTCAGGTTCCACACCAAAGGCCACTTCTTAGGTGATTATTGTCTGTTTAAATACAAATCCAGCCCCTAGTCTCATCAAGAAAGGGAAGCTGCTCCTCTCATGATCAGGGAGAGGCCTGGGCCACTTGTGGCTTCTGAGGATTAACCTTTAAATTAAATTTTTGAGGTGATGGGCCTCCCCCTTTGTTTTTAGAGGAGGGGGCTAGCCAGACAAAATCTTTAGCCCAAGTAGTGTTTCTCCTAATCCTCATGTATTCTACAGCCTCATCAAACTATCTTTTCCCATCACCACTCCTTCTAGAACCATTGCTCACTCCTCCCCTCCACATATACTCCAAAGAGGTTGGTATAGAGTCTGAGCCAAAAAATTCTCCATCTTGATTTGATCTTCTCAACCAAACTTTTGAACTCCCTAAAACCAAGGCTAAGTCTTCTGCCTTTCCCAGCCACAGATCTGTAACTCAGGAACTACTGGGCAGAATCTAAGAACTAGAATTATAAATCTCAGAGCTGGCAGGGACCTTAGAAATCAAGTTCAGTGATGGGAAATCTTATGAAAGCATAAACAAATAAATCAGAGGAAAATCGAGCTATTCTAGTTGAAGGGGAGATGGACCAGAGCACTGCCCATGTGGCCCACCCTTCCCTCCTTGGGGAGTCTCTGAGAGGGCTCTACTGTGGGCACAAGTTTTAAATCTGAAACCTAAATCAACGACTCGTTTTCCCCCTGGAGAAACTGGAGCCCAGAGCTATGATGTGGCTTGCCTGTAGTCCCAGAGTGAGTTAGCATCAAAACTGAAGCTAATAGGCTTGACCACAAGGTCACGTAGTAGGTTCAGTGGCAGGACTGGAAGACCTGGTTTCTGACTTTCACTCTTCCGAGCTCTTTCCAGCATCATGGAGTCTCTTGTCCTCAAATAGGCTGAGGTGCCTTGAGATGATTCAATGTGGCAGGTCCCGCCTAGTGGTAAATATTCTCTCTGTCTTGATTCAGAGCACTTAGCTCACTGGACTGAGAGAGAGGAGACATGGGTTCTGATCCCAGCTTGACCACTCACTGCCCACGTGACCTTCCCCACGCTGAAGCTCAGTTTTCCTCTGTGGCGTGAAAACATCGGACTAAATGGTTTCTAAGGTTCTGTTAAATGCATGATTGTCTATGTATCAGTCAGGATTGTGCTATTTTAACAATCCAAAATTTCAATGGTTTAAAATAACAAATTTATTTTTGCCTCATGCTGCAAAAATGAGGTTGGGGGTCGGAGGGCAGGCTCTGCTCATCCTAGGCACCCAGGGATCCTGACTGGCAGAGCAGCCACCTGCTGGAATGTTGCTGGTTGCTCGCAAGAGGGAAAAGCGTGCTCTGAAGGGTCTTCCATCTGCAGCTGAATGCTCAGCCTAGCAGGAGGACCCTTCACTTTCACTCACAACTCATTGGCCAGAACTAATCCCATATTCTCACTGAATCACAAGGATATTAATCCTAGAATGGGAGAACTGGAAATGCTTGGTCATCAGCATTAACTATACTGACTTTTCCTCCCTGGTATCCTTAGTAATGGTCTTGCAACAGTTTCCTCCAGAGAAGGTAAGGAGTTAGTAAGGGTGACTAGCTTTCCACAGCCCATCCCAAGAGGCCCTTAGGACCAGAAAGAGCTACTAAATTCCAGAGGGCAAGTGCTTCCCTTCCTTTGTTTAAATTTTCCACTCCTAGGAGCAGGCCTGGGAGTCTGGTCAGCTTCTCTGGGTGCCTTAAAGAAACCCCTCAGCACTGTTTCAGATAACCTCAGGGACAGTAGCCCTGTCATCTTTTCCCCTTTCAAGCCTAATTGCTGTCCCCTGAGTGACAGGTGTTGGACCCAGCCAAGAGTACCCATGGTTTGTCAGGTGGTGTGACAAGGCAGGCACTGGTCTGGCCATGTGAAGCAAGGGAACAGGCCTCTTAGTGCTAGCACAGGGGGAAAGGTGAGGCCTGCTGAGGGGCCCTTAACAAAATTTGGCTGCCCAAGGGAAGTGGCCTGATGTTGGCCACATTATTACAAGGCTAATGTCCAGGGTGAACAAAAGGTGGTTGCAATCCCTGTGCCATGCTCCTTCTGGAGCATGGAGGGCAATTCAGACACCACATTCTAAGTAGACGTTGAGCTCGTAGAGTCTGTGCAGAGGAGGGCAGTAGAGTGGCAAGAGGAACTGTGCCGTGAGAAAAAGCTGAAGGCAATAGGCGCATCTGTCCTGGAGAAGAGAGACTGTGCATTTAGGCACAGGAACAGCTCTGGGTGAGAGGGGATGAAATTCACTCATTGGCCAAACTAGAACTGAGCCAGGCTTACTGGGTTGCAGCCTCAGGAAGAAGCTGCCTAACAGAGCCACAGTGGAGGCTGCCTTTAGAGGATAGATAACTACTTAAAGCCAGCCTAGAGGGTCCATAGCTTCTCAACTGGAAGACCATTTCATCTGTTCTCATCCCTGTGCTTGATCCCTCCATCCCATCTGGACTTCCTCCATCCTGAATATCCAAGTGTCCACTGAGCATCTCCACCTAATTGCTCTGCTCTCAGATTCCACCCATGTGAACCACCCTCAGCTCTCCCTAGGTGTCAGCAGCACTAGCTGTCTCTCAGTTCTTCAGCATCTACTTGGTCACCCATTATTTCTGCTCTGCCCATTTCCTCCAAGCTGCAAAAAAAAAAAAAAAAAAAAAAAACCTCTTCAAAATTGTGAGGCAGGCTTTTGTGGGCAGAACACTGTTTTAGACCTGAGTTCTGTCTCCCTCTGCCAGTAAGTGAGAAGCAGCTGCCTCTCTGCATTTAGGCCTTGCATGTGTAACATAATGACTCAGGCCTGGAGGATGCTGAGGCTCTAGCCTGCAGCCTCATCTCCTGGCTCTTTGTCTAGACATGGGCCACTGCCCCTCTGATCTTATCTGGCTCCCCTTCTGTCCATCCAGCCAGCCTCCAGGTGGAGCTCAGCCTCCTCCACCTTTGTCTACCACTCTGTAGTCAAATTATGCTCATTATAGCAAATTTGTGAGTATTAAAATCATATGTCTCATTATAGAAGATTTTGGAGATACAGAAAAGTAAAATGAAGCGAATTAAATAATGTAGTACGTATTTGTGAATGACATATATATGCCAGGCTGTGGGCTCAATGGGAAGAAGATGAGTAAAACACTCCAGGAGCTCACTGTCTGACAAGGAGATAGGCAAGTAAACTGTGACAGCACTCAGTCAGTCATCAGTGGTGTGACTTACCAAGGAAGGCTTCCTGGAAGAGTTGACAACTGAGATGAATTTCTTATAAAAGCATTCTAGCCCACTACCTAGACATAACCACTATTAATACTTTTATTTGTAATAATAATAGGTATCATTTATCAAATGTATCTAGGCACTGTGCCAGGTGCTCTAATACATATATTTTCTAATCCTATAACAAATCAATGAAGTAGTTCTTATTACCCCTATTTCACAGATAGGAAAACTGAAGCTGCAAGAAAGCAAGCAGGTGACCTACAGAAAATCAAGTTGTTACAAGTGACTATTAGGATTTGAATCAGAGTTTTCCTCTTACAATACTGTGGTAGCCTTTTCTGGATTGCATCTGGGTATATTTATATATATGGCCTTTTTTTTTTTTGACCTGGTTGATAGTCTACTGTATATAGCAGGGGGTCTTTAGCTGGCAGCCATGTTTTATGTAGCTAACCCAGAGTTTTTCAAAAATGTGAAGTTAATGCCTTGGGGATTGGGAATGTGCATGCTCCAGCCACAGGGTGCCCTCATCCCCTATTGTATTATGTCGTTGGTTGTCAGGCATTTGTTTTTCCTACTTGGCTCTGAAGGTTTTTTGTTTTTGTTTTTTTTTGTTTTTGAGACAGAGTTTCACTCTGTTGCCCAGGCTAGAGTGCCATGGCATCAGCCTATCAGCCTAGTTCACAGCAACCTCAAACTCCTGGGCTCAAGCAATCCTCCTGCCTCAGCCTCACGAGGAGCTAGGACTATAGGCATGCGCCACATGCCTGGCTAATTTTTTCTATATATTTCCTTTTAGTTGGCCAATTAATTTCTTTCTATTTTTAGTAGAGATGGTGTCTCACTCTTGCTCAGTCTTGTTTCGAACTCCTGACCTTGAGCAATCTTCCCACCTTGGCCTCCCGGAGTGCTAGGATTACAGTCGTGAGCCACTGCACCCGGCCTGGCTCCAAAGGTATTAATGATCCTATTGGCTCTGAGGGAGTTATGATTTTGTTCTAGATTTGGAATCTGCTTTTTTTTCACTTAATATTATTAGCGATTTTCCCATTTCAAAATTATCCATAAGCCTAATTCTTTATTTCATTCTGCCCTTTAAAATATATCATTTACATCACTTTAAGTAGCCTGATTGATTTTCTTCTCACTGCTGGTTTCCTCAGTTCTCTCAGCGTTCTCTGTGCCAAAGCTTCCTTAGGCACCCCTGAGAAGATCCAGAGGTGGATGAGGCCCAGCCCCCTCCCTCAGGTTGCCATTTGCCATCCGGTTGGGGGAGAGGCAGGTGCTTTGAGCCCTTATACCTGCAGCCCAGCTGTTTTAGGAAGGTTCGCACAGAGTGGGTGAAGGCTCCAAGAAAGCACAGATTGTCTCCTGGCAGAATGAGCGGGTAGGCTTCATAGATGAAGTAGCCTGTGGTCTCACTTTGAAGGATTTCAATGGATGGAGAGTTTAATACTTAAAGCCGAGACCATTTTCACGTCTTAACTAAGAGAAGGAGAGGTGGAAATATATCTCTGTGCACATGATAGCAGATAAAACAAAAATATGGGGAGCTATCCCATGATGAATATTCAGCTGAGGGGGACGCGCTCGTGCCAGCTCGCATCTCCACTCCCGATCCTCGCTCCGCTGAGACTCACGAGGAATTTATTGCTCATTTTAATCACACCCAAAGAATGCATCAGCAAGAATATTAGGCAGATAGGCTTATCCTATATATTTTATTTGCATATCCCAGTGACAGGATCACAAGCACATTTCCTATCTCTATATTTTTTCATTTGCTTCAGGGGTAGCTGGGGATATGATGCTCCCATGAGCCCGCACTCCCGTCTGAAAGCCTGGGCGCTCCCGTGAAAGCCGAGCAAACCTTCCAGGAGAGGAGGGGTGGGGCACACAGGAGGGTAGGAGGGTTATCTTCTTCCTCCCCCTGCCTCGCTCTCATTACACGTTCTGGCTTACCTCATGCCTGGCCCCCTGTGGCTTAGTATGGACCAGACACAGTACTAAGTGCTTTACCTTTTTTAAATTCAACTTTTTAAAAACTTTTTATTTAAATATACTTGTATAAGGTACACATATCAGTAATATGCAGCTCACTGTGTTTTCACAAACTAAACACACCTGATCAAGAAATAGAAGTAGGCTGGGCATGGTGGGTGGCTTACACCTATAATCCTAGCACTCTGGGAGGCTAAGGCAGGAGGATCTCTTGAGATCAGGAATTCGAGACCATCCTGAGCAAGAGCAAGACCCCGTCTCTACTAAAAATAGAAAGGAATTAGCCAGGCATGGTGGCATGTGCCCATAGTCCCAGCTACTCAGGAGGCTGAGGCAGGAGGCTCACTGGAGCCCAGGAGTTTGAGATTGCAGTGAGCTATGATGCCACTACACTCTAGCTGGGGCAACAGAGCAAGAATCTGTCTCAAAAAAAAAAAAAAAACTAAAACAGAAATAGAAATAGTTAGCAGCACTCGGAAGCGTGCCTCATGCTCTCTTCCAGTCACTACCTAGCCCCCAAGGGCAGGCATTATGCTGATTTTTTAAACTTTTATTTTTGCGTAATTTCAGAAACAGTGCAATGAATTCCTATGAACTCTTCACTCAGATTCCCAACTGTTACCATTTTATCACACTTGCTTTATTATTTATCTATATAAATAATATGTAACGATATATAATTTTTTCTAAATCATTTGAGAGTAAGTTATACATACATAGGATGCCCCTTTATCACTAAATACTTGTATGTATTTCCTACAAAACAGAAACATTTTATTATATAACCTCAGTACAATCATCAAAATCAGGGCATTAATATTGATATTAACTAATCTCTAGATGTTATTCAGATTTCTACAGTTGTCCCAATAATTCTCCTTACAAGAAAAGAAAATTCCAAATCCCAAGTTGTATTATTCGGTTGTTATATCTCTTTAGTCTTCTTTAATCTGGAAGAGTCCCTCAGTCTTTTCTTGTCTCTCATGATCTTGACATTTTAACAAGTACAGGCCAGTTATTTTGTAGAATATCCATTAATTTGGGTTTGTCTAATGTTTCCTTATGATTCAACTCAGGTTATGAATTTCTGGCAAGAACACCCTCTGGGATTTATTTTCAATGAATTCATTAGGTACCGCTGTACTAGAAGTAGGAATAGAAAATTTGTGTTTTAAGTCTCATCTCCCTGAATAGACTTTGAACTCCCTGAGAGAGGGAACAATTCTTATCTCCAGATGGACAGTACAGGCTCTGAAGTCGGGCAAGGGTTAGTATTCCGTCTCTATTACTTTCTGCCAGTGGAACCTTGCTTGAATTTACTTAATCTCTGTACTGTCATCCTTATAGAGCTGTGAGGATTAAAACACCCGGTCCCAAATCAGGCAAGACCCATCAGCAGATGCTAAAACTAGTGAGTTAAAGTTTGAGGAATGACAGGATATTTACATCGTGTCAAAGTTTCTCCCCACAAGATACTTATTAATCAAAAAGGGAAAAAACAATAGTAGAGAAACCTGACAGACACCAGCTTAACCAAGTGATCAAAGTTATGAGATAATCCACATCTTATGCCCTGATTTGATGCACTAAAAACAACACAAACTCATTTTCTCACTTTAGCCAGTCCTTGCCCCTCTTAACTTCTCTTGCCAGTCTTGTCTCTGGATCAATCAGCTATTTGCAGAGGAATGACATGATCAGATTTACATGTTAAAAATATGGCTGTAGCAGCAAAAGGAGGGTGGACTGGAAGAGAGGAGAATGGAATCTGGGATGCTGACCTAGTAGTTCCCACGTGCAATGGGGCTGACCTGCTTTGTGTCCAGCCTTCCTCTGCAGGGATGTGTACTTTATGGGCTAGTTTAAAAAACTTTCAAGTCCTTGGGTGCTTCTCTCCTCCCATGGTTTCATGTTCCCATCTGCTCTGCATCCCCTACACTTGTTCATTAGAGCCCTGGGCTCCTCTCTTACCATTCCTCACTCTAGATTTTCTCCCCACCCCAGTCTCATCTTTTACCCTCGTGCCCTATGTCGACCTCCCTACCCAGTCCTCTCTGTCATCCTGTTTCAGGGTCCTGACTATGACATGAGTTAGGGTCTGAATCAGGGAGTCAGCAATATGGGGCATATCTAATGCTGTCTGTGAGCAGCAGGTGGACTCTGTAGGGCTAACCTCCGCATGAGAGGGAAACTGCAGCTTGGCCTCTCTTCTCTCTCCCCACTTCCATACATACCTACCTTCCCACTGTTGCCCAGGGTCTTATTCTGCCTGCTTACGACTCCCCACCCCAGCTGCTTCTCAGTGAACACACTGCCAGGTTCACTGTCAGACCTGTCCCCTGAGAGATGCCCAACAGTCGGGATGCCTGCCATACCCCTTCTCCTTCATCCCTCCCCCACAGAGCCACTCAGCCCAGCCACCCATCTCTGAGCAGAGCAAGCCCAGCTAGGCTTCGCCTCGGCCTCCCAGCCCTTTCCTGTAAATGCACTCACAGCCAGGAGGGGTGCCATATTAAATCAAGACTGATGGAAACCAGTGGCTGTGATTATCCAGGCAAGATGCAGCATGGGAAGCTGGTTGCTGCCGGCTCCAGGTGAGGTGAGGGCTTCTGAAGTTAATTGCGTGTGGCTTTTATTAAGAAGATGCTCACTCCCCCACTCTTGTTCTCCTGGATGGCTCCTTCACAGTGCCTCTTCAGTCCAGCGCCCTCTGCTTCTGCAGGCTAAGTTACCTGCATCGTCTTTTCTAGTGGAACCCTATCAAAGCAGAGCCTTGACCTTAGTCCTGTAGTCTTCTTCCCCATCTCTTCAAAGAGATAAGAACAATAGTAGCCTATATTTATGGAAGCCTTACCAAACTCCTGTCCCCCAAAAAGAATGTACAATTCAAGTATTTACTTCTCTAGTTTCCTTCACTGGCTACCCTTTCACAAGGCTGGGCACATGGCTCATGCCTTAAAAAGTCATTCATTCATTCAACACATTTTTTAGTATAAACTCTGTGCTAAATAAGCATTGGGAAAAGAGCATGAAACAGTAACATACATGGTTTAATCTCAGTGTCCTGTACCTTTTTATCAAGAAGACTGATTGAGGCCAGGTGCAGTGGCTCACGCCTGTAATCCTAGCACTCTGGCAGGCTGAGGCAGGTGGATCATTTGAGCTCAGGAGTTCGAGACCAGCGTGAGCAAGAGCGAGACCCCGTCTCTACTAAAAATAGAAAGAAATTACTTGGACAGCTAAAAATACATAGAAAAAATTAGCCGGGTATGGTGGCACATGCCTGTAGTTCCAGCTACTCGGGAAGCTGAGGCAAAACGATCGCTTGAGCCCAGGAGTTTGAGGTTGCTGTGAGCTAGGCTGATGCCACGGCACTCTAGCCCGGGCAACAGAGTGAGACTCTGTCTCAAAAAAAAAAAAGAAGACTGATTGATTTTCAGAAGTTTTTCTAAATCGGCATAGGTATTTAGGGCTTCAGACTGGAAGAAACAGAATGTGCTCAGAGATTTGGGCCACAGTTTGAACTCCTCCCAAGACCATCTAGCAAGCTCTTGAGAAACCAGCCAGTTCATGGTGTCATCTTCTCCATCCCACCCTTGTCACTTCCATAGAAGTCAAGGACTCTTTCCCTTTGCCCAAGAAAATAACAGGAATACTAGACGCCTAAAATCATGACACTGAAGAAGAGTTATAGGAAGTGTATATGTTTCCATGGAGAAGACTTAGGAAAGCCATGATGTTCATACCCAAATCAACAAAGTGGAAGGAAAACTCATGTTAGGCTCTGCCTGGGACAAAAGGAAAAGGCATGTTCTGTGAGGCCCCACAGATCAATGGATGGAAAGTACCTAGAGGTGGAATTCTCTACCCCATAAGGAAAACTGACAGCCAGAGATGAGCTGCTGCAGGTAGTAGAGGCGTCTCTAGAACTTGGTTAGTGTTGAGACGGTGCACTGCAAACCTAGGGTCCCTAGAGGAGGGGGCCCTAAGAGCCACTTCTGGGGCAGTGGTGGCACCCAGGTCAACTTGGCTCCTGGCTTCTGCTTGAGCCAGAGCAGCTCTTCTTTTTTAATCTATGGAGCCCCACATACAATTAAATTAGTTAAAATGATTCCGATACCAAAAAAAAAGGCAATGGGTTAGACAATCTGTTATCAAAATGCAGTAAAGAAGGGAAGTAACATTTATCAAATACCTACTAAGGGCTACATACTATGCTAGCCATTTGAGTCACTCAGACTACCACTTATTATGCATATATACATTTGCTATGTGCCAGAGACTCTGCTAAGTACTTTATATACATTATCTCATTTAATCCCCACCAGCATCCCACAAGGATTCTACCAGGTAAGTATGAGTAGCATCTCTGTGTTACAATGAGGAAAGCTAAGATTCAGGGAGGTGAATTAACTCCCAAGGTCAGTTAACTAGGGAATAGATGAGGTGAGGTTTGAACTCAGGTGTTTCTGGAGCCAAAGCTTGTTCTTTCTGCTATGCAACTTGCCTCACTAAGCCGAAGGAGGAGCCAAGCTTCAGATGGAGGACAGCTGTAAGAATTAAAGGAGCCACTGTGTGTAAGGTGCTGAGTACAGTGCCTGGCATACAGCAGCCATTCAGCAACACATACTGACAACATATCCACTCAGCAACACATACTGACTCCTGCTGTAGCCAAGCCCTTTGCTAGGTGCCGGAACTATAGACATGAGTAGAACATGATCTTTGTAACTAAGGACCTCACGGGTGAGTAAGGAGAGACAAACAGGAAGTACACCAGAAGTCCCAGGCTCCATAGACAATACCATGTTTAAGTTGAAATTACTGGGATACGTGGAGGTTGGTAGGAATAGAGGACTTTTGTGGTGGGGTAATGGTGTGAGCAAAGGCCCAGAGGCCCAGCAAACCCTTGCAAGGCAGATTCCATCCCTTCAAGCTCCTCCCACGGCCTGCCCGACTGCAAACTGGCGCTGTCCCAGCCGGTGTGTGTGCATGTCACTGTCACAGCCTTCCAGCCCAGTGGACCCAAGTGCTGAGTGAGGCTGGGTGGGCAGGGAGGAGGAAGAGGCAGATATATGGCTGGAGTCGGCAGAGCCAGGTGATGTATGTGGCGCCTGAGGGAGCTGCATAGTGACACTCTGGATTCCAACCGGCAAGTGTCGCTCCGCTGGGATCGGCGCCGAATTATTGCTCCATATGAAACCCCAGGACTGATGGGAGCTTTCAGTTACAGACTGATAGCAACAGCCAAAATTGGATTGTTTGCTATTTATTTTTTTTTAACTTCTGTCAAGGTCACTACGGTAACAGGAAAACACTGCCCAAGCAGCAGGTATTTTTTATCCACTCTGCCCGCAAGAGCAATCTGCAACCACAACTTTTGTGACAGGGCCTTACCTTGACAGCTCTCTTTCTAGAAAGATGTCAGTTTTACAGGGGTTTGGGGGAAAGGAGCCTCCTGAAGACCAGGTCTTTGCTTCCCAGTCCAAGATCTGTTTCCTTCGCCCCTCTATCCTCTAGAAAGGATGCTCTCTATCCTCAGTCCCATGCCCTTACCCCTCCCTGCCTGTTCTCCAGACAGTCCCAGGGCTCCCTCCTAGCTCAGTCTTCCAGCTTCTTGAAGCCTCCTACTCCCCAGAAAGCCCCTGTTCCACATTTTGTGTCCTTTTCTTCTCTGTACCACCCCATCTAGTTGTTAATTCTCTTCTTCCTATCTGTCATCAAATTCATTTCTGCAAACACCAGATGCCTGCACTGTGCCAGGACCCGTGCTAGAAATAGCAGTGAGTAAAAGATAGTGCCTGTCCTCAGTGAGTTCATAATTGATTTAGAGGACAGACTCACAAACATTCAACAAACTTGTTTTCAAGTAGTTTTTTTGGTTTTGTTTTTTGTTTTTTAGTAAAAGGTACAGTGCTAGAAATAAGCATTCATGCTTTGAAACCTTAAGGAAAATGGTTGATTCTGCCTGAGAAGTGTCTGTATACAGGCTCTGTCTCATCTCCTGACTTGGAGTTGCCTGAGGGCAAGGCCTGGCTCTCCTCTTTCTCTCAGTGACCAAGCTCAGGCCTCCTCTGCCTTTTGTGAAATGGATGAAGCCCAGGGCTGGACATGCTAGACACTCAGCAATGACTAGAAACTCCCAGCAAACAGGACACAGTCCTCCCCCTACCCCTGCCCTACCCTTTCACCATGGCCATGCACAAGCCTAGGCACATAGCAATTGCTGAATAATTATGTTTCATTAAAATGCAGTATCATTGAAGTAGAGGGTGCTCATAGCTCTGGTTTGAAAACTAAAAAGGTCTCCAAGAGGATAAGAGGAAAGGGAAAGGAATTTATATTTATTAAGCACTTATTCCATGCCTGGCATGGTGCTAAGCCCATTATGTAATCATCATATTTAATCTCCAATTCACGGATGAGAAAACTGAGGTGACATCTTATAAGTGCTAAAGCTGGAATTTGGACTCAGGTTTTCTGTCAGACTCCAGAGCCAGGTTAATCTATTAGCAGTACTTACTCTCGCAGAATGAGCGAGGACCCCTGGGCAGTGGCCACCTGAGGGAAAGAGATGATGTAAGGGCCAGGACAAGGGGAGAGCAGGAAGGACTAGACTAGCCTCCTGTGGTCATGAGCAGAGCTAAGTAGCAGGAACCCTGGAGGCGCAGACCTGTGTTTATTCCCCTGAGTTGAGGGATAGAATAAAACTAGGGTCCCACAGGGCCATTTGCCCTTTCTCTCCACAGTACCTGGAGAAGCAGCGGAAGCGTGAGGCGGAGGAGCGGCGCCGCTTTCCTCTGGAGCAGCGACTGAAGGAGCACATCATTGGCCAGGAGAGTGCCATCGCCACAGTAGGTGCTGGTGAGTATGGAGCACACCAGCCAGCACCAAAAAAGGCAGCATAGCTCATGCTCTGCTGCGATGAAGTGTACATCCCGTTGTCACCAAACCGGAAAGGTGCAGTTAATAGTATTAAAAGTTGGCCAGGCGCAGTGGCTCACACCTGTAATCCTAGCACTCTGGGAGGCCAAGGTGGGAGGATCACTTGAGCTCAGGAGTTCAAGACCAGCCTGAGCAAGAGTGAGACTCCATCTCTACAGAAAATAGAAAAAATTAGCCAGGTGTGGTGGTGCACACCTGTAGTCCCAGCTACTCGGGAGGCTGTGGCAGGAGGATCACTTGAGCCCAGGAGTTTGAGGTTACAGTGAGCTATGATGACACCACTGCACTCTAGCTGTGGTGACAGAGCAAAACTCGCAAAAAAAAACCCTAAAAGTTAGTGTTTGTTGAGTACTATCTATATGTCAGGCATTGTTATAAGCTCTTAGCATATCTTGTGTCATTTAATCCTTAGAGCAGTCCTATGAGGTAGGTACTACTAAATCCCTGTTTTACAAATGAGGAAGCTGAGATACAGAGCATTTAAATAATTTGCTCACAGCTGTTTTCCTATGCTTAGACTCTAACTCTGACCTTCATCTGGCTTACTACACCCACCCCCACTTTTCAGATGGGAGAACTAAGACTCAGAGAGGGGTGGGAACTTGTCCATCACTAGTAATATGGCAGCTGAGCCAAAACTGGAATTTATGTCTCTGTCTGCCATCCTGGGACTGTTTTATCACTTCAGTATAGTTTTGTCAGCAGCTGGCCTAATCTTAGAGAAAGTACCCTGAACAACTTTTGCATGCTCCACCCCTGAAGCTCTTGTTCCATACTTTGACTCCTGGGAGCCAGACTACCCTCTGGTATAACCCCTAACCTAATGGCCATCCTGCCGGTGCAAACCCTACTAGGCAGATATATAAAACTAGGGTTCTGCCGAGGACAATGGCCTCACCTTTGTTCTCCAACTCTGGTATGTGACTCCTCAAGAGTGATTTCAGACAGATGAGGCAAGGGAAGAGGAATCCTAGGCCAGGCTGAGACAAAGGTGTATCCCCCAAGACAGTGCTTCTCAAAGTGTGGTCTCTGGACCAGTAGCAAGTTCGCATCCTCGGGGAACTTCTTAGAAATCAGATCTCAGGACTTACCTCACACCTATGGAATCAGAAACTCAGGGATTTGTGTTTTAACAGGCTTTTCAGGCAATTCTCTAGCTCAGCTGAAGTTTAAAAAAACCACTGCCCTGAGATGTCTTGGTTAGTCTCACTTGCATGTTACTTGCCTTTCTCTCTAGCCATCTAGTCCCACTAGGGGCCGTCCAGCAACTGCTAAGGACAGCACTAGGTTTTGCTCACTGAGAAAAGGAGCCATCAAGCTGAAACTGTGGCTGCCCCTCTGGGACATTCTTGGGCAGCGTTGTCAGCCCTAGGATACCAATTAAGGGCATAATTGAAAAATGAAGCCAGCTGCCCCTATGACACGCCAGGCCTAGCCTGATCCCCATCATCCTCACTTAGCAGTGGGGCTCACATGCGGCTTGCGAGCCTCTCATCAGGGCCCTGACCCTATCAACAGACAAAAGGAGCCCGGAGACCAAAGCTGCCTCACCAACTAGAGGTCAAAGGCTGCCTGCAGGAGTACACAGGAGCCAGGGAAAGCTTTTCTCAATATACAAGGTCTCACTGCCCAGGTCCAAAGCACACCAGGATGCCCTTTTGGGTCTGGACACAGACATCCAGGCCCAGCCACCACCTTAGAGGTGGCAACCCCTGTTCCTTTGTCATAGCTGTGTCTGAGATGGAACTAAAGGACACTCTGGGAGTTCTCATGAGTTAGGGAGAGAAGGACTAGCCCACAGAGACACAGATTACCTGGATGGAAGTTAAGGAAATGATGTCTATTGCCAAGTCTCTTGTCCACTTGGGCCAGGACTGCAGCTGCCATCATAGTGTTTTCCCTCAGCTTCTTATTCAGTCCTTTCCCAGCAGGCTGCCTGCTGTCCTCTGACCTCCTACTTCTTACCAGCTCCTCAAGCCCATCAGAGGTGAAGTCTTACAGAAGTAGAGTTTGGTGGGCGGCATTGATGGAAAGAATTAGCCAACCTGGGCTCATAGCAGATCTGCCGCTTAGCAGCTGTGCAGCTCAGGCACTCACTTAGCTTCTTAGAGCATCAGCTTCCTCACGTGTGTGATGGGGTTCCCCATCCAGGACTGTCTCACTCTAAACACGTGCTTTTTCCAGTAATCACTGCCAGACAGCAGTGATTAAAACCTAGTCCCTATCCTCAAGACGCTTACAGCCTTGAGTTAGGTCCTGTGCTCTTTAGGTCAAGGCCGCAGCTATTTCCTTCAACCTAGGACCGATTCTTAATCCCATCCCCAGCTCACCTCTTCCCCTGGCCCTGTGCCGACCGCTGATGCATCACTTACCTAGTCTCTTCTTCTCACTGGCAGAGTAAGAATACACGATTCAGCTCCCCACCTCCGAGAGCTGTCAGAATATGTACCCTGCGTGCTTCCTTCCACCTAAAAGCTCCCGTCCTGTCACCTGAACTCTGCCTCAGGTTAGAAGTAAAATGGCCGCCCAGGAAGACGCTAGTCCTGCTCCTGTGGTATGGAGGCTGGCCTGCTGTGGCTCCAGTGACCCTAGAAAAGACAGGCCATCGGGGTTGGTGAGGTTGGTACTTTTTTGCCCTTATTTATAGGGTGATAACTGTGCCTGCCTTGGTGAGAAGCCCTGAAGCTGGGGATCCCAATGATGATGTTCACCACCATGTTCAGTCCCTGCGACCAGCTCCCAGAGGCTTCTGAACCCAAACATGAGGGAATGAGGGCGGTTGCAGCTGCCAGACCAGGTGAAGTGTGAGGCACTCTCTGAGTCAGAACTTAGGGTAGGCAAGCAGCACCCAAGACCTCAGGACCTCAAACTGAGCAGGTCTACATGAGTTAGGTGGATCCAGAGGCTAGGCCAGGCCTCCCTGGGTCCTCTAGGCTAGTGTCACATGTATGCTAAGGACTGGCTGGATGGAGCCTGGCACCCCATGGGTACCGTGAAGATGGGCAGCCAGAGAAGTGCCGCAGAATGAATTGATTTGATAAATGGCCATTTATTACCCTCACGAATTGGCTGAAACCAATTTCGGTCACATCAACCCCTGGTAAGTGCTGGGATATTGATTTGTGCAAAGTAATACAGTGAATTTATCAGTGTGATCCCCAGCTGCAGGGCCTCTAGCAAGGCTGGCGCACAGTTACCGCCTTACAAATGGAGGAGATAAACCACCAGCCCCCACAACAGGCCTTATGGCATCTCTGGTCTAGGGCCACTGGAGCCAAACAAGGGCCAACCTATATACCACAAACCAGAGCCTTGGCATTGAAAATGAGACTCTCCTTCCAGAATCCAAAACTGCTCTTGGTCATGGGAAGGGGAGGGTGCCTACCCTACAAGCAGACCTCCTGGGAGCTCAGCACCTCTTAAGCCCCACCATGCTCCTCGGAAAAGCAACCAGATGTCTGTTCAGAACCAGACTCTTCCACTCCCCAAGCCTGCCCACTTCTTGTGTTCTGATCTTCACAAAGGACCAACATTCACTGGTCTCCTAAATAGAAACTTAGATGTTTTCTTGGCCTCCTCCCTCCCCCTGTACAGCCCATGAAGTATCAAGTTCTATCATTCTGCCTCCTAAATGCTTCTCACACCTGGCCTTCCCCTCTGTTCCTAATGCCAAAGCCCTAGCTCAGGACATAATTGTCTCCCCATCTGAACCACAGCAGTGGCCTCCTTACCAGTCTCCCTGCTTCCTTTCCTTCCCCTAGAATCAGTTCTCCTCATCAGCTGGAGTGATCTTTGTAAAACACATATTTAACAATGCCACTTCCCGTTTAAAACATTTGAGTGGCCCCTGCTGCCCCATCTGCTCTGCACACACCGGTCACAGCAGCCCGCCTTTGCCTCCCTGCACATGCTGTATTGATTTCCTGCCTGCACTTGTTGCTGCCACTCTCCCTGCTTGCAATCTTTCCCTTCTGCCCCTCCCCTCCCCCCACCCCACCCCACCCCAGCCCATCTCCCACACACTGGTGCTTTTTACTTCACCTAACTCAGTTCAGGAGCAATTGACTGCAAGCTCCTTGAGGGTAGATACCATGACTTAATCGTTTTGTGTTCTCAATTCCTGGCACAGCACCCTGCTCAAAGTAGATGCTTAATGTGGTTTGTGAGATTCATGAATTTGGTATACCCTTGTCCATCTCTCTGATGTGCTATGAGGAAAGAAGAGAAGTTGTAGCACCTGCTCTCTGGTAGCTCACAAGCATCCTGGGAATGTGACTGTAGCGAAACAGTTTGTTACAACTGTACTAATTGACCTTTGGCCCCTTGGGTAGGCAGGTCATTCTCTAAACCTATTCTAAGAAGCCTCCCCTGGGCAGCAGGTCAACCAGCACACACCTGACAGCTTCATTGGAGCTCCCTCTGACCAGGGACTTGGCCCTGACACCCATCTACCTGGTCCCAGGTGACCCTCTGAAGCCCACATACTCCCCTGAGGAAGCTCTCCTACCTCAGTTGCTCTTCTCTGCTGGAGTCTGGCCCAAGTTACAGAATCTCAGCATCACCCACATGGCGACCAGGGCATACCACCCCATCTCGTGCTTCACTTTCCTCTCTGACTAATCCAAAAACATAATCTTCCCAGCCATGCACCTTTCTGGACCTCCCTTTGAGTCCTAGTTTCTGACCTTAGAAATACATCCAGATAGTGACAGTGATTAGCTTACAAAGCTACTTGCAGTTCCACCCCCACACCATGTCGCTACAGGCATCCCTGCCTGCGCTCTCTGTTCTCATTGCCTGGACTGCCCTTCCTCCTTGCCTGCTGAGACACTCAAGACTTAGGCCTTCTGAACGATGCCCTCCCTAGTTCTCCTTCTGGATTCAGGGCCCTCCAAAGGCAAGGAACTTCCCCCAGGGTTGGGCACACAGGTGTAAAAAAGCTTGCTAAACTCAAGTGAGTGTAGTCTGAGCCTGTTTTGACATTCTGCCCCTCCTCAACATAGTCTCATCTCAGCCACCTTTCTGGAAGGGTGCTGCTCCCTCAGGTGGTTCCTACCTCTAGCATGCACATGTGCACATACACACACATGATGGGAGGGCTCATCAAAAGCTATTCTTTGCATTTGTAAGATGTTAACCACTCAGCAGCTATAGTTTGCCTACAGAAAGAATAATCCTTACTCGGATGTTCTCTCATGATCCACCAAACCCAAGGCACCAGTATCCACTCAGTCAGTAGGTCCTTGTTAAGTACTTACCATATTCCTTAAACCTATAAGCAGTAGTCAGAAAATTGATGATAGACATTTGGGTGACTCTCAACCATGAGAATCCTTCTGAAGGACTGGATCTCCTAGGAGATGCCACAGACATGGGACAAACATGTTCCAGATTTGTCCCTCCCACACTAGATCACTAGAACTTATCAAGGAAGATGAGTCAACCCACCCAGACTGCCCCAGAACCTTGAGCTGGATGGAGGCCTAGGCCTGGGATGGGAGGAGATGGCACCTCTTGCCTCTCTTTGGTTTTGCACACGATAGGGCGTTCTTCCTAGAATGTCCATCATACCCCGAACTGCCTGGCAACCTCCCTGTTATCCTGTAGGCACAAATGGCTCTTCCCATACTTCTCCTGATGCCCCCATCCCATTTGGAACTCAGTTTTCGTAACAGCATTTGCCTCAAAGTAACAAGCCTTATTTTCAGCCTCTTTGTGGGTGCCCCAGCACCTGGCACAGAACTTGTTTGCCAAACAAATGCATAAGGCTCCCTAGAGAGGAGAGAGGGGTTCAGAAAAGATTAGAAGCCTTCTTCACCCAAGGGCACTAGTAAGCACCTACAGTGCTAAGAGCCTCTTGGGTCCAGGTTTCACTTTTCTCCTCTGTAAAATGAGAGGTTTTTTTCTTTTTTTTCTTCTTTAAAATGAGAGTTAAAGTACCTGTTCTTTCCCCCTTGCAATTCTAGAAAGACCAAGAATTAATTCATTTACAACAAGTGTTAAACCAGTGTTGGGCTAGTCCCAAGAATCCCTCAGGAAGTAAAATAGCCAGCACCTGTTCCCATGGGACACACAGATTGGGGGCACACCCTCCCACCTGGATACACGGCACAGGCAGACAAAACCCCTTAACACTGCCCCCTCTGAGCCTCAGTCTCCTCCTGTGTAAAATGAAGATAACACCCTCTTTTCAGTATTATTGTAAGGATGAGAGAAATATCTGTAAAGTAGCAAAGTTAATGGCTACTGCCATTGTGGTTGCTATGACTGCCATTATTTTTACTCTTACTATTATTCCACTCTTTGCAACTTAAAAATTGCTTTCATAACCATTAACTTACTTCATCTTCATTTGGGGCTGACACAGCATGTGTGGCTATTCCCATTTTATAGATGAAGAAACTAAGGCTCTAAAGGATTAAGTATTTTATTCAAAGTCAGTCAACTAGGAAGCGACAGAGGCAGGACTATAAGCTAGATCATGTGATTTCTACCCACTCCACCACTGCACTGCACCCTGTAGATGAATGCAGACCAGAGAATACAGACCTGTGAGTTAACGGGGTGAATGTGGTGTGGTGGAGTTAATGGAAAAGAGTTGTTGCAGGTGGGCTTTAAGGTGGTCCAGTAGTGACAGACGTGGCCAGAAGGCAGAACACAAGCAAGGTGGGCACTGGCACAGCATGTGGGGAGGCGGAGAAGCCTGGTCGGCACATGCAGACCTGGGAATGGCCGGGCAAGGAGGCAGAGCTGAGGGCCCTGATATCATCTTGAGCCCAGAACAGTAGTCAGGGCAGGGTCTGGGGACAGGGGCTCCTGAGGCCGTGTGTTGAAAGGCTGGGCAGGCCAGATTGAAAGACCACAGAGGGAACTTTTTCCAGGTGAGGCAAGGGCATGAGGAGGTACCGGGGCATCTGAAAGCCAGCGGGGGAGAGCTCACTGCTTCCTGTTAGCTCCTAAAGTACAGGCCGAAGAGTCAGCCAGATTAAAGCCCGGGGTCTTCATTTATGCACCTGTGTAACCTTGAGCAGGTTACCTGACTTCTTTGTACATACCTCCTCATCTATAAAACAGGGATCAAGTTCCTCTGCTCTGCTTACCTCATACGGTCATAACAAGGCTGAAACAAATTATGTCCACAGAAGTTCTTAATAGACTATGAAGTGCCACAGAGTAAGTTGTGTGTTTGCTGGTCCACACTAAGAGCGCTAACACCTATGGCCACACCCCACATGGGCCCATCCAGGTCTCTGTCTGTCCCAGCCTCTATCTACCAGGGCCTGAAAGGAGCCTCCAGGCTCCCAGCCTCGGTTCTCAGACACCTTACCAGCCCCACACACTGGGGCCCGCCTTCTCCAGTCCTTCCTAGCAGCCTCCATTTTTCATTCTGTCGGACTCCATCTGCTTGGCCGTTTTTCTCTTCAGTATTATTAGAAATATCCAGAGTTGTAATTGTTTAATGGTTGGCATTTCGCCTGTTTCATGGGGGGCCCACAGCAAGCCCACCCCAGACTCATGCCCTGGATCTGGCAGAATTGACCAGGGACAGCTGTGCAGTGGAGTCTGCCTGGCATTACAAACAGCTCTCTCCCAGGTGCATTATTAGAAAAGAAGGGGGAAAGATGGCCCCAGGCATAATTCAATTCCACATTCTCCATGGTGTTTTTTGTACTGCACAGCCCAGTAGCGTGCAACTCTCAGTGGGCTGGGACGCTACTCTGGAAGAAAAGCCAAGATTAGACCCTCAGGTACATGATACCCTGGGGAACCCAGTTCTCCCCAGGCCACCTGGGGGGATACCCGGGTACATCCACCTCTCTCAGTATTGCACGAAGCCTGAACACCATTTGTGCTCAGCTTCTTCCCAACCTAAATTCTCAGTTTAGCCAACTTTTGGAAAAATGTGGCTCCTTTCAGACAGCCCATCTCTCACCCCCACCCCAACACACAAACACATGTCCAGACACAGCGTTCACAACAGTCTAGCCTTTGCCATTTTAATACCTTCACTTCCCCAAATACCCTTACCCCAGCTCCCTGTTTCTGTCAGGACACCAGGGACTTCCTCCTGAGCCAGGCTTGGACTTCTCTGTCTTCATCCCCAGCATTCAGCTACCTGAAAGTCTGTGGGTTCCCCTTATAGCCAACCCTTCCAGAGAACCTGGGCTAGTTCGTTTAGAGAAGATCTGGATTCTAGGCCAGGGGAAATGTTGGACTGAGTGTTTTCCCAATCCTCTTCCAAGATTCTCAGTATCTTCTGGGCAGTCCCAAGTGGCTAGTCTCATGTCCATGAGGTTGCACAGCTTCCATCTGTTTCTGCTGAGGCCAGACCTAGACAGAAGGTAGTACTTTAGATAGCAACATTAGAGATTGAGGTAAGAAAGACCACAAGCCTGGAGCTGAACTCCTAAGACAAATATTCCAGACCTTCATGATCTGATCCCGCCTACCATCGCTCTTGTTCATTCCTGTCTCTGCACCTCTATCATGGCTACTTTTGCCTCTCCAAATCCTGTCCAGCCTCTGTGATCCATCTTCAGTTCTACCTCTTCCAGAGAGCCTTCCCTGACCTCTGCAGTCACTTCTTTGAAACCCAGCCACAGAGTATATAGTATTGATATTTAGGATCTTGGCTGCTCAAAACTAGCAGGCGTATCCCTAAGATTGTCAACTCTTTCTTGATTGACTAGAGTTCCAGGCCTGTATCCCTGACATATATCCCTTTGCTAGTCTCCCCCACACTCTGGGGACCAGACCGGACATGCTGTTTTATCTGCAGACTGAGCTTGACATTACACAGTGTTCTATCTCCTTCCTGCTTCTTACTGCCATGCTTCCATTAATGCAACCCAAATTGGTACTCACTTTAAGCAGCCATATGGGATTTTAAAAAAAGAAGACAGGTTTAGAGAGAGAAGCAACTCTACTATCTTCTAATTGTGTGACTTGGGCAAGTCTCTTTATCTGTTACCTCAGTTTCCTGTTCAGTATAGTGGAGTTGAGAATAATACTTTCCTTTCAGGGTATTTGTGTGGGTCTTGAATAATTACATCGTTGGTGAATTTTCCAATTGTATGTAGCGCACAGCATGATCAATAAATGATTCTTCTTGCGGTTCTGCCTCATTCCACCCCTGCTCTTTTTTATTTTTTTATTTTTAGAGATAGGGTCTTACTCTAAACTGATTGCAGTGGCATCATCATAGCTCACTGCAGCTTTAAACTCCTCAAGCAGTCCTCTTTCTTCAGTCTTCGGAGTAGCTGGGACTACAGGCGCATGCCACCACACCCAGCTAACTTTTTAAAAAAAATTTTTAGAGACAGAGTCTCACTATGTTGCCTAGGCTGGTCTTGAACTCCTGGCCTCAAGCAATCCTTCTTCTTGGCCTTCCCAGTTGTTGGGACTATGCACGTGAGCCACCGTGCCCAGCTTCACCCCATGCTCTTATACTTGAGTGATGCTTCTGTGCCTGATTCTCCTATTCCGTAGTTAAGCACTTAGTTTTCTCACCTTGAATGCATAGCCCTTGATTACCTACTTCCTCTTAAAAAAGAGCGGTCACGTCTTACTGTAGCAGAGTTGAGCCCCCAAGGAAACTAGTACAGATCCACCCCACTCCCCACACTCCCCCTCCTCCCACCATTGGAGGCCATGGTAAGCAGAGATGCTAACCAAATAGCTTACCCATTCCATGCCCCGAGCTGCACACTACCTTTGATTGGTTTCCAGGAAATGCATTTGGCTACGTTTCCACTTCCTGATCTAGACAGTAAACCAGACATTCATTTCCCCAAATAGGAAAGAGTCCAGAGCCCACACCCCAGGTCCCCAAGGCCCTGTTATGGGCTTCTGCCTCTCCTATTTGCATAGAAGACAGGCCCACACTCCCACCAATGATAAGTAGTTGGTGACCAGCAGGTGCTGAAGTTCCTCTTGAATTCTCCTTCACCAATCCCCCACCCCCTTCACCTCCATTCACCATCCACCCGCCTTTCAGTTTCCCTGGCAACACTGAGTGCTCATCCTGGAAAACTTTATCCGAAATCTGCTCTGGGCAGCTTTCCAAATCCATGCTAACCTGATTAGGTGTCTCTAGGGGCCTTGCCAGCTAATCAGATTAGGCAGCACTAATGGTAGTGAGGACTTTGAGTGGGCGCAGAGCAGTAAAACATATTGTATACTTAGTGATAATTATCCTGCCTTTTGTGTCATTGATTTATCTGCCTTCCTCCCCGCCTTGTGTGTTTGGCCGAAGCGATCCGGAGGAAGGAGAATGGCTGGTACGACGAAGAACACCCTCTGGTCTTCCTCTTCTTGGGATCTTCTGGAATAGGTAAATGGGAGCAGATCAGCCAGTGAGGAAGGAGAGCTGGGGGAGTGCCCAGCCCAACCCACCAGCCCCAGCTGCTGTGGGCCAGGGCCACACGACCCCCTCTCGTTCAACTCCTAGCTCCAAAACCAACTGCCTCCAAATTATAGAGCCCCCAAGAAAAGAGGGCTCTGTGTTTTTTACCATCTGTCATGTTATCAAGAGCTGTAGTTATGCCCCTCCCTCTGGAAGCTGTGGTGCAAGGACTAATTCACCTGGAGGACCAGGCCCTCCAGGACCCGTTAACCCTGGTCCAGACACTCTACATCCCTGGAACCTCCCCTTCAGGAACAACTGAAGCACCTCTTCTGGCCAGCACACCAACAATATTCAGTACTGCCTAGCTTTAAAAAGCAAAAGAAGGTGGCCGGGCGCGGTGGCTCACACCTGTAATCCTAGCACTCTGGGAGGCTGAGGTGGGCGGATCGCTCAAGGTCAGGAGTTCGAGGCCAGCCTCAGCAAGAGCGAGACCCCGTCTCTACTAAAAATAGAAAGAAATTAATTGGCCAACTAAAAATATATATATAGAAAAAATTAGCCGGGCATGGTGGCGCAGGCCTGTAGTCCCAGCTACTCGGGAGGCTGAGGCAGAAGGATCGCTTGAGCCCAGGAATTTGAGGTTGCTGTGAGCTAGGCTGATGCCATGGCACTCTAGCCAGGGCAATAGAGTGAGACTCTGTCTCAAAAAAAAAAAAAAATTGCAAAAGAAGGCCCCTAATGACCAGCACAGTGCCAGGTGCATAGCAAAATTGATTGCAGTAAAATAAACTGGGTATTTTTCTAGCCAACTGGACTGGATTATCTGAGGCATTCTCACCCCCTCACTCTGTGCCCTCGCAGACCCCACTCTCTTCCACCACCACCTCCCAGCATGGTCTTGATGGGGAATTTCATGGTTTAATTGCCTCCTTTTCCCCTCCCAGCATCTTCATGGGCCTCTCCCTCAGATGTAAGGCCCCAAAAGTTTACCACCACCTGATCACAATACTACAGAACTTTAAAACTTCTATGCTAGACAGTGACTTCCAAAGGCTTTACCACCATACCAAATGGCCCTTCAGAGCCACCATTTCGGTATTGTCATTCCTTCTTTATGTTATGAAGAAAGGCTGTAAAGCCAATGAGAAGTACTCTCCCTCCCCTCCAAGCCTCTGTTTGGCATGTGGTTCCAAGGCCTGGCTGAATTGAATGATAGGACCATGAGCATTGAGAGATACAGGGCAGTGAGCCAGGAGGTCAGGGCACTCCTAGGAGAGGCGAGGTTTGTGCTGGACTTAAAGGACAACTTGGCTCTGGATTATAAGAGTCAGCCTCTTACTCTTAGGATGCTGCTAGGGAGAAAAGGCCTCAATCCTCATCCACAGAAAAATCAAGATGCAGTGCAGGCTTTGATTCTGGTCCCAGCTTCACCATGAGTGTCCTAGGTGACTTTGGGAGAGTTGCTGACCCTCTCTGAGCATCAACATTCCATACATAGGATATATTAATATTCTTTCCAGCATTCATGCATTTCTAGTATTCTTTCTTTCCAGCAGATAGTCATCTGGTCCTAACCCAATTCTTCTCACTTCTTTCTTACTAGGAAAAACCGAGCTGGCCAAGCAGACAGCCAAATATATGCACAAAGATGCCAAAAAGGTAAGAGCTGGGCCCTGGGCCTGATCCGCAGGCCATGGAGACCAGCTATCCCAAAAAAATCTGAGGCTCTCAGAATCTGGTCATAGCCAGTCAAAAAGATGGGCCCTGCCTGGGAAGCAGGCCTCAGCTCTGGCCCCAACTTGGCCACCAGTTGCTCTAGGGATTTGGGCAAATTATCCCATTGCTTTGTGCCTTAGTTTCTTCATCTATGAAAAAGAAATAATATTCCTTGCCCTGCCTGACTCTCGGGGCTCTGGAGAGAACCAAATGAGATTCATCCACACATTTTCAAACATCTACCCTGTGCCAGGTGATGTACTAGATGCTGCTAATACAGCATTTATGAGGACACTCCCCCTGCCCAAAGGAGCTCAGGCTGGAGAGGGAAGCAGCTTTAGAAACATACCCTACTGTCCAGTGAAGTCAACGCTGTGCTAGGGGGAGTCTTGGAGGCTGCAAGAGAAAACAAGTAGGAATAAGAGGATGCCTTATGTCTTCTCACCATCCTGCATGAGCTTTTTTTTTTTTTTTTTTTTTTTTTTGCCCTGCATGAGCTTTTAAACATCGTTTTTTGTTCCTTAAGCCTAGGTGCTCATAGACCTCCCTCCCCCGTGGCTTAGAGCCCTGGATCTCCATAGGAGAGGGTCATCCCCATTCCCTATTTGTTCACCCTTGGGCTTTCCAAGACTGCTCAGTTTGACCTTCTAGGCTGACAGGAAATGCTTTCATGCAAAGAGCACAATCTTCAGAGAGAACACGGAAACATTTCAACAAAAGCCAAACCTTCTCCTACCAGCCTTCCCAGTGTTGAGGCTAAGGTCCCCCTGCCCACCGCTGGAGGTTGCCCAGATGCTCTTGCCTAGTTTCCTTGAGGAGCCTCCCCAGCCAAGGTGATGAGGAGTTGCCTAGGCCTCTGCCAGCCAAGAGGCTCCAGAAGCACAAAGTCCTGGACTCGTGTTCTGCCCGTGTCCTCTCTGCTCCCTGTCACCTCCCTGAGAGCCTGGCAGCCAAAGAAACAAGGTAGCTCAGACTGTATCCCTCTGAGCCCACTGTCTGCCTGATAACTGACTAGAGCCTCTTAAGCCTCCCTGGCTCTGCCAGGCGCTATGCTGTGCTTCAGCCAAACCTGGAGCAGACCCACCTGACAGGCTGGCAGGCAGGCAAGAAGTAACACCACCACTAATATGCTCTGACTAGAACAGCATTTTTAAGACAATTCATCAGGTTGGCAGCGATTGAAACAATTAGCACTCTGGAAAGGGCAATAAACTAGCAGGACTATTAAGGAAGATGCAGTTACAGGCAGGAACCACCTGATTAGGGATGAAGAATTCTGAGTGGTTTAATTTTAATACTGTCAGAAAGGTTAATATTTAATTACAAATTATAATCTCCTTATCCAAGCTGTCTTCATATGTCTTCATACACAGTGGGAGTGGAAGGAAAGGATCTGCTGACTTGCTGGTGTAGAAAAGAGAAGGGGCTTATTAAAAGACTAATAATGCAAGTAATTTTTTAGTTGGCACATTTAAATGAGAGACAGATTTACAGCAGTGCAGGATGTCCTAAAGGGATGATGATGGCGTCCTTTAACACTTGCCTCACCCAGAAGAAGGAAGTAACACTGTCGCCCCTTGGAGACAGTGGACTGTGGTGGGCAGAGCTGTGGAGCTGGCCATTCCTTGGCTCAAATTCCAGTCCTTCTGCTTTCTACTGGCCCTAGGCAGGTTATTTTACCCCTCAAAGTTTCAGCTCTTTGCTTTAAGGTAAAACTATCCAATCCTGTATCTGAGGTTATCTTGAACAAATGAGATAATGAGTTGCATCTAGCTCGGGATCGACAACACAGTAACTGCCTACTCCCTTGATTTGTATTTATTCATTGCCTCGTATTTTCCTCAGCAGCACTCCATCTGCTCTCTTATTTGATCCTGTGAGGAAGATAGCATAGATGCTAAATTAGACCCACTTTTCAGATGAGAAAACTGAGACCTTACAACATTAAGAGGCCTTTAACCAAGGTCACTTGTTAGGGGAAGAAGTAAAACTAGAATCCAGTATCTCCACTTCTCACTCAATACCATTGTTCTTGGAGGCTAGGTTGTAAACTTGTCCGTTTGTCCCTCTTTCATGTAGGGCGATGAAAGACATAAGAATAAATCCATGTATTTTATTTTTAAATCATAGGTGGTACTTCTGTAAAACTTCTGTACCTGTACCAGCTCTGTGGGCCGACTCATTACAGAATCTGTATTTAGCATACACATTTTCTGGCCATGTGACAGGCATGTTGGAGACCTGCCTTCAAAATTCAAGAGAGTCTTGGACTTCAAGCTGTCTAACCAGTGCACCTGACACGTCCAGGACCTAAGGAGTGATGTATGGAGAGTGTCATATACACAGGGCCCAGTGTAAAATAGGCTCTTACTGAACAGGAACTCCCTTTCATTTGCCTCTTAGGATGGCTGATAAAGTGAAATGAGCACTGGCCTGGGAGTCTAGTGCCTTGAATTCTAGTTCTGGCTCTCTGATCCTTAGTTTCCTCATTTGTAAAGAGACACTAATAGCTTCAGACCTTGCTGCCTCACAAGGCATTGTTTGCACGTTTATATAATTTCTTTATCAGATCTACCTGTGAGCTTATTTTCTTCTCTCATTAGCCTGTGTGCTCTTTCTCCCAAGCTGAGCAGCTTTCATTACTAGAGTTAATTCTTGAGAAAGAACCTTAATGGTGTCCTGTGAACACAGCTTGAGGTAGAGCCCAAAAGACTTGCCATTATAGTGGTAGTAAGATGAGGGGACGAAGAATAGGTATCTGAGTCCAGCTGCCTGGGTTCAAATCTCAACTCCACCCTACTATGTGGAATTGGCTGGAACCTCTGTGTACATCTGTTTTCTCATCTGTAACGTAGGCTCAATAATGATGCCTAGCTCATTGGATTGTTAGGAAGGTTAAACGAATTAATGACGTAAAATGTTAAACACCATTCTTGGTACACAGTAGGCAATCAATACATATTGGATGTTACTGGTATTACTGTTGCCTCACTTTGTAGATAACCCCAGGCTAAGATCATGTGATACCAAAATGATTCCAGCCAAGAAAATCAAGCCCAAAGACTTGTTCAAAGTTACATAGAAAATCATTAGATGAACTAGGATGAGAACTCAGGTCACTTGACATAAGTAAGCACTAGAGTCTGTACTCCCTGTATCCTGGGACATTGATTGACATCTGGGCACAAAGCTCAGAACCCTTCGGGTGAAGACTGCCAAGAGCCCAGCTGATTGGCAGAAGGGGAGATATGAGGTAGTATAGCTTAATGGCTAAGAGCACAAACTTGGAGCCAGATTGCCAAGCTTGGGTAACCTTGAGCAAGTTACTTTAATCTATGATTTCGTTTTCTTATCTGTAAAGTGGGGGTGATAACGGTGATTACCTCATAGACTTGCACATGTTCTAAGCCCCTTGTAGCTTGCTTAGAACATTGCCAGACGCTTGGTAAGCACTCAGTGAATGTTAGCTATTGGTAATTAGAAACCCATCTTGTGGCTTGCAGTCCATTGTTCCCTCTGGGCCACACTCCCTGCTTTCCCGTGGCCATCCTCCCACCCCTCCTGAAGCCTGCGTATCTCTTGGCTAAGCTGCCTGGGCCCCTTCTGGGAATCATGCTGGCTCATGCCCCATGCACTCCAATAGCAGTGCTTTCCCCCATGTGGCCTTAATAGCTGCTCTAGCCCTGTCTCTCTCTTGGATCAGGTTCTATCCTCAGGCCCTGACGAGGCAGGAAGAGGAGCCAAGACCCTGTGTTACACAGGAACAATGCAGCTCAGAAGGGAGTGTGGTATGTCTATGACCACAGAGACAGAGGCAGAACACCAGGACTCTTCCCACTGTGTGAATTTCTAATCAGTGGCCAAGCTAACTACCCCCTCTGAGGATCTTGGCACTCTGTCATCCCCAGCTCTCAAGAGAAGCAGCATTCAGTGAGTGCTGTTCCTCAGGTGGAAGCACATGACAGCAGGAGAGAAGCCCAGCAGGGATGTAGGGAACCCTGGTCTGGCTGGGTAGACCCGGCACCTGTGAATGCCCTCATAGCTCCCTAATCAGCTAATTCTTCATGAAAAGGAGTGGGCATTCCACGTGTGCTAACTCTTTAACTCACACACTACAAGGCATTCTCCTCCCCTAGGGCTAACCATGGCCCTTACCCCACGGGGACGCTTCCTTGGAAATCACCTCTCAGCCCAGTGGTGGAGGGAGAAGGGCTGCAAGCTATGTTATAGCTATCTTTTAAATGAAATGAAGAAGTGTAAATAAATTAAAAGATGTATTCATTTTAAAGAAAACTAAACTAAAACAAAGGAACATGTGCCCTACACAGACTTACACAGTTGTGGGGCACTATGGAACCATCTGGGTATTTATTGCTCATCACAGTCCACACCGGAGGTGACTGACTTTGTCGGTGTCTGCACCACTCGAAGGGGTGCTCCTCAAGGACAGAGAACAAGACTTGTTCCCTGCTGTAGCTCCAGTGCCCAGCACACACAGGATGCCCTCAGGAAATGTGATGTGGGATGGATGGGTAAGGGATGATGTGGTAATCAGACCAGGAGAAGCCTGCCTGAAGGAAGAGACATTCTGAGTCAGATTTAGAAGGTCAGAGACATGATTTGACTCTAGTAAGGTAGAAAATAAGGGATTCACCTAGGAGGTGAGTAGACAGAAAAGGAGACATGTCCAGAGAATGAGATGGAAGATCTTGGGTTGGTGTGGCCTGAAATCTTTGGGGACAGTCGAGATGCTCTCCTCCTTAACCCTTCTTTCCACCTTCCTGCCTCCAAATGGACTTGGTGCCTGCTTATTTCTACACAGGGTTTCATCAGGCTGGACATGTCTGAGTTCCAGGAGCGACATGAGGTGAGTGAGAGTCTTCCGTGAAGCATGGTTTGGAGGGCCTGTCAACATGACTGCTTTGGTATTTCATAGACTTGTCATTTGGGCCTTTGGGCCTCAGATAATTCCAGCAGCCTTGGGATTTGTCCTTGTGGGCAGAGGTGTGCAGCAGGGTCCCTGATCTGTTGTGCATAGGATTCCTCTGAAGAGTAAACATAGAGAAGATCTGTTTGCCCTCCCACCTCTCTGCCACACCAGGAGAGAGACAGCCGACCATGCTTGTTGAGACAGGCAGTCTTGATAGTGTATAATGCCATCTTCCCACACATGCCCCATATTGGAAACTAAAAGCACTGAAAGGCCTTCCTAGAATGTTTCCTTCCTTCCACTAGGTGGCCAAGTTTATTGGGTCCCCACCAGGCTACGTCGGCCACGAGGAGGGTGGCCAGCTGACCAAGAAGTTGAAGCAGTGCCCCAATGCTGTGGTGCTCTTCGATGAAGTAGACAAGGCCCATCCAGATGTGCTCACTATCATGCTGCAGCTGTTTGATGAGGTGAGAGTCAGATTGGACCAGGATGCAGTGGGGGGACCCTTGGAGGTGTCAGGCTGTGAACAGCAGAAAGCACGGGCCCAGAGGCGATATGGTCATTCCTCAACTTGCTGCTCCCGCATTGTGTACGTTCAGTCAGTTAGCAGATGTGGCTTAGCCTCTCTCTGGACTGGGGCCCAGGTGGGGCACTCAAGGGAAGACCAGCACTGCCCAAGAGTTGAAATGTCACGGCTGCCCAGGCCACCTTCTAGAGAGACATAGTGGGGCAGAGGTGCCATGAGAAAGACACCTGAATTTTTAGTTCCAGCTCTACTCCTGACTGGCTTTGTGGCCTTGGCAAGTCACCATCTCTAGGCATCAGGGACATCATATAACAAACAAGCAGCCTGGATCAGACAAGCTCCAAGAACCCTTCTGGTTCAAATAGCTCTTGTTCCTCCCTGTGTGTCAAACATTGTCCCCACCAATTCTTAAAAATGCTAATTTTGTTGCTGCCACTGCTAATGATGAGATGGTAATACTCTGGCTCACAGAACCCTTTTCTTCTGAAGAGCTCCAGGCTCCTCACAAACTGGACAGTCCTCCCCCAGTAGGGGTAAGCTCTGGATGGAGAGAAGAACTCACTTTTGTTCAGTACATTCTATGTACTAGACCTGTACTAAAGACCTTATAGACATTATCACTAATGGCCAGGCAAGGTAGAAATTATCTCATTTTTTACTGATGAAGAAACTGAGGTTCAGAGAGGCTATAAATGACGTGCCCAGGGCCACAGAGCTACTGTGTAAGGAGCCAAGATTGGGCTACAGATATATGTGATCCCAGAGCCCCAGTTCTGCCCCTCTGTACCACTCACAGCCAGGTGAGGGATTGCTTATGGTCCTGGGAGAGGATGGCCTCTGCATTTTCAGGGGCCTTGCCCTGTCAAAAAAAAAACATGAGGAGCCAAGGGCTGAACCAGTAATGAGGCTTCTCTTCTCCTCCCAGGCAGTGGCTACTTAGCCAGTGCCTGGCCAGATGGAGTCCAGCCCTCCTTTCTGCTTAGCCCCTTCCAGCCCTGGGAAAATGGGAAGGTGATTTGCTTCCCATGTCACATGAGGCACAGGGAAGGACTCCTCCAGACCAAACAGCACATCAAGTACCAAGAAGACCCAGATCCAAATCTCCCCACCAACTGCCTGCTGCCTTCCCCACCTGGCCCAGCATTCTTACCCTGGCCCCTCAGCTCCTCCCAGCCTCCTGGACCTCCTGCTGAGGAAGAAGAGGCCAGTCCTTCTGGGGTCACATAGTCAGTTACTCACATGTGTACTCTGAGACCTCCGTTCCATTCTAGCCTCTTGATGGGATTCAGGTGCACAGCTATGGCCCAGACCCACCCCCAGCTCCCTGCCCTCTGGGAGCTCTCTGCCTATTAGACAGGTGGGAAGGAGACATAGTAGTAGTTGGCATTTTGGACTTTATGTGCCGTTCACTGTTGTAAGAAATTTACACTTATCAACTGACTTGATCCTCTCAACAACTCTCCAAAGATAGTTATTATTACTGCCTCCATTTAATAGATGTGGAAACTGAGGCAGTTAGATTAAGTGATTTGTCTGGGGTCACATAGCTAGGGAGAGAAGATTGAGGATTGGAACCCAGGCAGCCCAGTTCTACAGTCTGCAGCTTAAATGACTGCCATGTAGCTAGGGCCAAAGGAGAGGTCAGTCCGCAGTGAAGCATTCAAAGGACACAAGCACCCAGCTCAGGGAGAGTGAGCATAGCAGCCTGTCTGACCTCTGCAGCCCTGGATGCACAGGCCCCTGATGGCATCCTTGGCCTAGAAAGAGGGAAGGTGACTGCTGACTGAAACAACCAGCCTCACCTGGAAGGTGCTTACGGACCCCACATGGGAGCCTTATCCACCCTCTGTCGCCACTGCTTCACTCCACTGACTGACTTGTAGGGAGTTGATAGAAATTCCGGCAGCTGTTGTCATGCCCACCCCCACCCCCACCCCCCCGCTGACAGTTTCTGATACTCTTGGTTCCATTGACCAAAGCTGCCATCCGACTTTACTTAGCCAGATTTATGCGTATATGCTCTTTGAGAACAGGACCTTGTCACATTCACTCCAACCATTCCCAGAGCCTGCAAAGTCAGGAGAAATGCTCTGTTGACTAACTTAATCCAACAGTGATTCAGCAGCCCTTCCATAGATGAGTAAGTGCTAGATGAACAGAGTGGGAAAGGGCCAGCAGCAGAAAGCTCATGTGCAAAAGCACAGGGGCACAAAACAGCCCAGTACTCTCAGGGAACTGCGGCTGGTCAGTATTGCAAAGCGAAAGTGAGGACAGAGTGGCAGGGATGAGGTGGGTGAGGTAGACAGGGCCCAGGTAAAATGCCAGGCACAGCAGTATGGATTTCTCTGGCAGAGAGTAAAGAGCCTGTGAAAGACTTTAAGCAAGAAAGAAACGTGGTCAGATTTTCACCTGACAAAGCTCCTGTGGGCAGCTTTGTAGAGAATGGACCAGGAGGGAGAAGGGGCAATAGCAAGGAGACTATTGGGGAGCCCAGGCTGTTGCTGGGGAGGCCGTGGGCTGGAGAAGACTACTAGGAGGTTGACTGTGAGGAGAGGGAAAGGAGCCAGCGGTGACCAGTGGCCAGATTTCTGGCCTGAGTGACCTGGCAGCTGCTGCAGCCATCAGCTGAGGCAGGGAACAGCAGGATAAGCAACAGATCATCCTGGCAAGGAAGGCGAGGCACTGAGGTTTGACATTGTCAAAAGCGAGGTACCTGCGGGACAGCCAGATGGAAATGTCCAAGAGGCAGTTCATCAGTTTTATAAGTCTGGAGCTTAGGAAAGGTCTGACTAAAGATAGATATTCTGTCATTCAGCACAGAGGGGTTAGCGGAAGCCCCAGCAATGGATGAGATCCCTCACCCAGGCAGAGAAGAAGAGAGGGCTACAAACATAGCCTCGGGACCTCAAGGAGGAGTCAAGAGGAAATCACTAGAGAGGTGGGAGGCAAACAGAATGTGGCCCATTCGTTTATTCATGAGGCACTGTGTGGGCAAGAGGGGGCACAGAAAAAACAGACCCAGTCCCCATCTCAGTGTCATAAATGAGTGGGGGAGACAGGTGGCCAGAAGGCAGCTCAGTCCCCTGTGATAGGTGCTGCAGTAGGGATAAGTAGCAAGTGTCAGGAGCTATGAGGGCACCTAAACCAGGCTGGAGGTCAGAGGGAAGTCCCCCATTCCCACCCAGCACAGTTCTCCCAAGCCTGGGCCCTGAAAAGCAAGAACCCTATCAAAGTCACCATAACACCAAACATTACTAATGTCTGGATTGCACAGCCAACGGCCCAGGGCAAAAGTCCCAGGAAGAGATTGGTCCCCAGGGAGCCCACCCCCTTCTGCCCCCTTTGAGGATTCATACTTGAGGCAGTGAGAGAGTAGCCCTGTAACCATGGGGTGAGCATTCAAGCCCCACCCAGGATGTGCATGCTCTGGTTGTTGGTGGGAGGTGGGACAGGGAAAACTCCCTCTTTGGGACACCTCTTTATTGCCAAGGAAACCAAGGAGAAGGAGATATGAGCACTGAAAGTCACCCTTTGGGTCAGCCGTGCACTGCACCTGCTCCCCTCGCCCACCTGGGACCCATCCTCAGGCCCAGTTATGAGCAGAGCTTTGATCTCTTTGAATGAAATTGCTGCTGGGTTATTGCTCTAGCCAGTACAGGAGTGTGTGAACTCAGTCCTTGAGGATGAGCTCTGCAAACTGAGTGTGGAACATACACAGTGTTATTTGTACGTGCTTGGACATGTCACACACAGAGACCTGGTCCCCAAAACTAGAATTGCTCTCAGTGGATTCTGTTGTATTAGAACCCATAAGCAGAGGGTGAGCGTGAAAAGCTGATGGCAAAAGCTCAGGAACATCTACTTGCACCCTTGCTTCTCCTTTTCCCACCCCAAGGCAGGGACAGGAGAGTGAGCAGCTCTAGGACCACGATCACCAGGCCCCTTGTGAATAGAAAACTACTTTGGAACTAATACTTTCTCAGAGGCCTGTGTCAAGCGGCAGTGTAAAGCAAAGCTGGAAAACATACCCAGAATGCAGTAGGTGCTCGGTTGATGCACATTCCTTTCTCCTTTGCCCCTAAGGGATAGGAGCAGGTTTGCCATTACACTGGCTTTAGAAGCAAGGGCTGACCCTGAGGCTGGGGCAGGGCCTGACATTGCTGGCTAGGCAGGAGCCAGCAGGCTGAGGTCAGTGATCTGTCCCCAGAGCCATGTTTCCCAGGTTGGCAGGAGCTATGCTTTGTCTGCCTCCCAGAGGAAATTTCAGGCAGGTCTCCCCCTCCCTAGCACCTGTCCCAGATGCTTCTCTCCAGTGAGGATCAAAGGATGCAAACTGAATTTGGCAGAATTCTGAGAAATTTCATTGAGGAGAAGAATATGAGGCCTCATTTATCTAGCACCATTGGTATGCCCTCTGTAGCCAGGTGCAGAGAGAAGGGCATGGGCTCTAAGGTTAGGCAGTGTCAGCTCCGCTGTATTCTAGCTGTGAAGCCTTGAACAAGTTACTAAGCCTCTCTGAGCCTCAGTTTCTTTGTAGGGGCTATAACTGCACCTACCTCTGAGAGTGGTGGTGAGAATTCAGGCATTCAGCAAGCAGGTGGCAAACACCTACTCTGTGCCAGACGGTGTTCTAGGATGCAGTGACGAACAAGACCCAGTCTCTGCCCTTGTGGAGCTACTTTCTAGTGGTTGGAGTGAAGTAGTGCATGGAAAGCACCAAGCAGAACACCTCTAATGAAAGTAGAGGTGCCTTTCACCGTTGCCACTCCATCGCTTTCTCTCAACCAGTCCCTGATTATGATGTGCTATGCTTTTGTTATAAATGACGTAAAGTGCTATCGTGCAGTGATACCCTTGAGGTTTGCTGAGTGGATGGAGCTCTGTACCCTTGAACTGATTGGTCCCAGAATGCTATACTTTTATAATTCTTCTGCTCTTCTCTCTTCTCTTCCTGTTTGCTCCTTTTCTCTTCCTTTGGCACATCTGTCTCCAGTAATGCCTCCTTCTATGTCGCTTCTAAAAAAACCTAAAGATTCCAAGGAAACTTCCCAAGGTGGTCAAAGGAGGAACTTTATTTTCCACCCCTATGTCAGGCCTGATGGCAGCTCCACAGATGTGGAGATTATACCTGTTTAAATTTGTGATATATCTGCTATGGTAATAATAGTTCTGAACATTTGCACAGCTTGGTTTACTAAGGACCTTTCACCAGCATGACCACATCTAGTCCTCACAGTAGCCATATAAAATATCCTCCTCTGGGCTGGGTGCGGTGGCTCACACCTGTAATCCTAGAACTCTGGGAGGCTGAGGCGGGCGGATTGCTCAAGGTCAGGAGTTTCGAGGCCAGCATGAGCAAGAGCAAGACCCCGTCTCTACTAAAAATAGAAAGAAATTAATTGGACAACTAAAAACATATAGAAAATATTAGCCGGGCATGGTGGCGCATGCCTGTAGTCCCAGCTACTCGGGAGGCTGAGGCAGAAGGATTGCTTGAGCCCAGGAGTTTGAGGTTGCTGTGAGCTAGGCTGATGCCACGGCACTCTAGCCTGGGCAACAGAGTGAGACTCTGTCT
>CAUYRT010084923.1:0-10108 GCA_963574885.1 Lepilemur ruficaudatus
AAAATATATAGAAAAAATTAGCCGGGCATGGTGGCGCATGCCTGTAGTCCCAGCTACTCCGGAGGCTGAGGCAGGAGGATTGCTTGAGCCCAGGAGTTTGAGGTTGCTGTGAGCTAGGCTGACGCCACGGCACTCTAGCCCAGGCAACAGAGTGAGACTCTGTCTCAAAAAAAAAAAAAAAAAAAAAGAATGTCAGTTGACTCTAAGTAATAATTGCAATAATCAACCTAAAAATGACTCACATTTATTGGATGCTCTCTACCACCCAGGTGTTTTCACGTATTGATTCATTTAATCCTCCCAACAGCCCTGCAGAAGCAGCTTCAGCCTTGGTGGGGTAGGGGGTTCCAGGCCCCCAGCAAGGGCAGGCTGGTACTGCTGGCGGACAAAAGCCAGCCCTCTCTGGACTGACTTCCAGCCTCAAGGTGGCCCTGTTTTGGGGCTGGCACTTTTACTAAACCCATTTTGAGGTTGAGGGAACTAGAGAGTGCCTCAGGCCTCACCACCCCAGCAAGTGTCCAGAGATCTGCCGCAGGAGGCCTGGGGCGGGTGGGGTGGGTACCTGAGCCAGGCCACTCTGCTTCTGCTCTGCTGAAGCCAGAGCTCTGCACCCCTGAGCTCCAGGAGCTGCCGGGGAAAGGAGCAGGGTTCTTGGACTGTGAGGGCTGCTGCTAGCTCTGGCTCTGTGGTCAAAACGCATAATCTTTAATCTTCCAGGTGTGGAGGATAACTCCCAGAGCCCACTTTATTTCGCAGAGACCTACCTTTTTATTATAAAAATGTTCAAACAGGCTGGGTGCTGTGGCCCACGCCTATAGTCCTAGCACCTTGGGAGGCCGAGGCGGAAGGATCGCTTGAGGTCAGGAGTTTCAGACCAGACTGAGCAAGAACAAGACCCCATCTCTACAAAACATAGAAAAATTAGCCAGCATGGTGGCACACACCTGTAGTCCCAGCTACTCGGGAGGCTGAAGCAGGAGGATTGCTTGAGCCCAGAAGTTTGAGGTCGCAGTGAGCTATGGTGACTCCATTGTACTCCAGCCCAGGTTGACAGAGCAAGATCTCCCTCACCAAAAAAAAAAAAAAAAAAAGTTTAAACATACAGAAAAGTTGAAAGAACTGTGCAGTCCACATTCTGTGCCCACCACTGTGATTCTGTATTTTACTATACTTGCTGTATCACTGCCACACACATCCCACGTCAGGTCGCTTCACCCCAAGCCCTTCAGTAGGCGTATCATTAGCTATATTTGTTTATGGTTCTGTTCTTTTTGATGTAACATTTGCTTATGGTGATATGCACTGTAAGTGAGCTATGCTATAAGTTTTTTTGGGTTTTGCTTTTTTTTTTTTTTTGGAGACAGGGCTTACTCTTTTGCCCAGGCTAGAATGCAGTGGCTTGATCATAGCTCACTGCAGCCTCAAACTCCTGCCCTCAAGCAATCCTCCCGCCTGGGCCTCCCAAAGTGGTGGGGTTACAGGCGTGAGCCACCATGCCTGGCCAATTGTGTGAGTTTTGACAAATGCAGTCAGTTGTGTAACCAAACCACTGTTAAGATATGGAACATGAATTTGTTCCCCTCTAACCTTGCATCATGCCACATCTCCCATCTGAGGACTTTTGGAGGATATTCCTGGAGGCCTCAAGAACAGGAATCCATGTTGTCTTGTTTCCCTCCTAGCTCCGGATACTTGGAAACTCCGAGCTGCGCCGTGGCCTGCCTCCAGCGTGCAGGGGACCCGAGTTGCGCGTTTCCGCGTGTCATCTTACTCTCCTTTCTCCCCGCTTTCCTTGTTTGTTATTTTAAAATCCTGCTGGAGTGTACATACAACTCTGCAAGCTGGTTCTCAAATCCTTTTTCTGGAACAAGACTGAAAGAGTGCTGCAAAAAGAAATCATCATATTGGAATTTTCAGGCCATTGCCATGGTTTGTGGTGTCCAACTATGTGAAATTGAGTCTGTGCCAGTAAATCTGGAATGAATTGACACTCTCTGCTCAGAGTATGGACCTGTGTGCATAGCACGCACGTGTGTACACACACACACACACACATGTACATACGTGCACACATGAAGAATTCCTGTCTTGGTTGGTCCAGACACCGGCATTGGCAGTGATACAGCAATTCCAAACCCAAAGATCCCACTCAGCAGTGGCCTTGCTGCCCGGGACCCCTGCAGGGCAGAGGGGAGGGGAGGGGATGGAGGTTTGGCTGACCGCCTTGGCCTTGGAGGGCTGGAGGCTGGCGCCTGTGAACAAGCGACGATGACCGTGGTGACGGGTCTGGAACCGGCCCGGACAGTGCCTCCCACCAGGGCCCTTTGGTCAGAGCTCATCTACTAGAGGTTTTCAGGTCGTGCCTCCCATTTTCTCCCCCGATCCACTCGTGGGGAGCCCAGCCAAGCCCCCAGGTTCTGGGTCCTGATGGGTACCAGGGGCGGCAGTGGGCTGGGAGGGGGAGAGCCCTTATCTCTCCTCCCCTCAGGACGTCCACTGGCAGCGTCTTCCAGAGTACCCACCACAGCCCTCATCTCACTGTTATTTAGGAAGCTGTTTAAGAGTCTGTTTTTATTCACGTTAGAATCCCATGGCTTTGCCCAAGGCAATGCTATTTGTTTAAGGAATGGATAAACGAAGGGCTTCCCTTTCATCCCCACATAGAGGCTTCTAGAACAAGCTCAAAGGGCCGTCCCTGGGCAGGGGGTTGGCCTGGGGGGCTGGACTCCTCTGGTAAGGAGGGAGCCCGGGTCCTTCTTCAGAGTGGGTCTCCGGGAATGAGGTTGGCGACTCCATCCTAAGGAATATGCAGCCCCAACGGCCGTCGCAGCTTTCTGAATGACCAGGGATCTAAAATTCTAAGGACAGTGAATAATCCTAAGGCTTGTATAGCTTCCTTGTGTTTGTTATTTTGCCTCCGAAGCTAGTTGTCTGTGTGCTTGTGTTTGGGGCAGGAGCGGAAGGCGAGGCCTGAGAAAACCACAGCCCATGTCGGAGAGGAAAGCTGGAGCAGTCTCTGAGCCAAATGGGGAAACTGAGGCCCAGAGAGGGTGAGGGTCACAGGCAGTCGGGACTAGAATCCATTCCTCAAGGTAAAGTAATATTAAAACTGTACTAAAAATAATTTTGTTTTAAAAATTATACAGAAAATATATGAACATACTCACATCACAAAGCAATGGCAACCGTTGCTGAAATACATGGAGGAAAAAGGGTGAGGCCTTTCTCCTTGGCCTCCCCCATGTGGCCACTGCTGGCAACTGGCTGCGTCTCTTCCTGAATCTCCTCTGCATCAGATTGGGTACATATACATACAGGCAGTTTTGTCTGATTTTCTACATTAGTTGAGGCAGATCTGATAATATTGTTCGGCAACTTGCTTTTTCAAAATGTTATGATATATGCTGGAGAGCTTTCTGGATTTGTGCATCTGGCACTGCCTCTTTCTTTTTCCTGGCTTTGTGGCATTCCGTTGTACAGATGGTTCCATAATTGATCTAACCGGCCCCCTACAGACTTTTTTCTTGCCAATGCTTTGCTCTCACAAAGGAGGCTGCAGTGAATACTCCCGCATACACCTGTACCCCGATATTCCTGTACACACGTGTATATGAGTGGAATTGTGATTTGGATGGACATTTCCAAATTCTCCTTCATCAGAAGTAAGCTTGTCCTTTTGAACCGAAGCATACTCCACTTCGACATTTACCCCGCATAACTGGTTAGGGATGAGGGTGGAACTGTGACTCTGTGTGACAGCAACAAGGCCCAATGCCCACTGACTGGGGGAGGGCTCAACTCCTGCTGGGAGCTCAGTGGCAAGACAGAGGTAAATCTGCTCTGGCTAATCCCTGGAAAAAAACATCACCAGGGCAGAGCTTTACAGTTTAAAGGGTGTATTCCTATGTTCAATCAATCCCATTTAACCCTATTGGATAAGGAAGGGTGATACTAGTTTTCCTTATCCAAGTCTATGAGGCACCCACGCACATAACTGGCAGGCCTGTCTGAGACTCCAACTTTCAGGTGCTCATCCACCGAGCCAGCTGCTTTCCCTTTTCTGGGTCACCTCTACACCAAATCCCCCCAGACAATGCCACCTCAGCGTCACTACTGATCCTGAGGATCCAACTCATACTGGAGCCACTACTCAGGCTCCAATAAACTCAACCATGCAGTAAGATCAGAGGTGGTGAGGATTTGCCTCCAACACATGCTCTTAGGCTGCTCCCGTGTGAGAACGTACAGCCTCTCACTGCTCAGATAGGTTCCAACGCAGAAGGCAGGGCTGGACTCCTACCTAGGCCCCGGAAGGTTAGTTACCTAACTGGGGATGTTTATGAAAAATCATACATGTTAGGATCTTGGCCTCAATCATCTCCCTGCTGGGGTCACTCTTAGAAAATATTTGAAGAATAAATAACTGGGGAAAAAAAGGATGCATAAATAATACATGCATGGAAAAGCTAGAGACCTAATTTATAAAGGTGCTTTATCATTCAGGCCCCATTTGCTTTTTAGATGTGTATAGGTGTTTTTAACAGATTTCTTCACGTCTTTCCCCTTATTTTATTCTTTGATCATTCTGTGTTTGCAGCTTTGCATCTTGTTGTCTTAATTTAACTTAAGGTCGTATTCACATGTGCCATAAGACGGCCCCCACCTGCTGGCCTTCACGCCCTGTGTAATCCCATCCCCTGGTATGTGGGCTAGACCTAGCAACTCACTTCCAAGGAACAGAATACAGCAAAAATGAAGGGTTGTCACTTCCAAGATTAGCTTGCTAAGGCTTGTGTGCTTTCCACAATGCTTGCCCTCTCTTGCTCGCTCGCCCTGGGGGAAGCCGGCTGCTGTGTCCTGAGCTGCCCTGCGGAATGGCCCACATGTTGAGGAAGGGCTGTCTCCAGCCCAGAGCCAACAAGGACCTGAGACCTGCCAACAGCCTTGTGAATGAACTTGGAAGTGGATCCTCTTCCAGTCGAGTGTTGCGAGGACTGCAGCCCCAGCCCACACCTGGACTGCAGCCTTGTGAGAGACCCTGAGCCAGAGGCACCCAGCAAAGGCACGCCTGGATTCCTGACCCCAGAAACTGTGAGGTAATAAATGCTTGTTATTTAAAAATGTCACTAAGTTTGAGGGTAATTTGTTAAGCTCAGCAACAGGTAGCTAATATGCATTCCACGGTCTACCTTTTCCTATGGCTGAACATTGGGGCTGTGTTTAGCTTCCCATTAATACAAAATGAACTTTAGTGAACATCTTCCTGTCCCACAAGCCTTGTTTGAGATTAGTATTATTTTCTAAGGGTGACCGCAGCAGGCAGATGATTGAGGCCAAGATTCTAACATGTATGCTTTCTCAGAAACATGCCCAAATTGCTGTCCTTCAAGGAAAGGAACTTGACCAAACTGGGCTTCCAGGAGCATCTGGGTCCCCATTTCTGCACGCCCTTGGCCGGCACCTTTCTTAGGCTCTCTGATCATCAGTGTCTGGGAGATGCCAGGGGCTTCCTCAGAGTCACATGGTAATTTCTGGCAGGTGGGCACAAAATGACACAGATCTTTTTTCCTCCTTGTGGGGAGTCCTTCCCTCTGACCCACACAGCTGCCCAGCTTGTCTGCGTCGCTGGAACCAAAGCCAACCTCAGGGCTCTTTTTCTATCCCCGAGGACTCAGAAAATCCTTCACATTTCAAGATAAGCTCGTACCCAATCCTGCCTCCCTTTGTAGACCTGGCCACCCAACAAAGAAGCGCGGCTCCACTGCCCGGTGGAGCCTTACCCAGCTCGCTCCCCTGCCGCTCAGGGCAGGCTGCCTCACAGCCCTAGTCTCCTCCTCCTCTCTCCAGACCCCTCTCCTGGGCCATGAACCCCAGGCCGGGCTGTTCCATCCCCCTGCCACTGTGGCCAAGAAAACAGGAAGCATCTGAGTCACCGGTTGTCCCCTTGGGCTCTGGCTGTCTGGGCCCACGTTCCAGAGTCAGGGAAGGACAGGAGGAAAGAGGCTGGCTCCACAGGGGTCAAGACTGTCTTGGGGGGCTTTCTCTTCCAGCGCGGGGACCCCGGACAGCCAGTGGTCCGGGAACCTCCCCTCCATTCTTCTTGGGATGATGATGCCTTAAGACGCGGCATTCTGGAGCTGGCCCTGCCGCCCGCTGGCTCGGGGCCTGGGGCTTGTCTGGGGGCGACCAGCCCCATGGTGGTTGTGCATCGGCATCACCTGGGAGCTGTGAGCCCTGCTGGCACCTGAGCCCCACCCACGGCAGCTCAGCTGTAATTTTTAAAGGTTCCCCAGGCGAGTCCAAAGTGCAGCCGGGCTTGAGAACCGCGGGGCTGCTCCTCCGTCTCCAGGGGCCTGTCTGTCCCCTGCCCACGGGGCTGACGATGCCGCTTTCCACGGCGGCTGGGGAGCAAGGGGTCCTGAGTGCGTTCGGGCACATGGAAACGTGTGAACACGAGAAGAATACATCCGCGTGTGTCTGCCCGTGTGAGGCCTGGGGCAGAGGCGGGGTACCCGGGTCAGCCCCAGCGGTGGGGCGCGGGCGGGGTGGCGCCCCCGCGTGGCTGCCCTCCCCGCGTTCGGCGCGAGCAGACGGAGTTCAAGGCGAGACCGGCAGGCGGCGGTCCAGGTTCAGCCCCGCAGAGCCCTTGGTCCCGGGAAGAGAAAGGAAGCCCAGGGACTCAGAACGAAAGGCAGGGTGATGAAGGGTTCCAAGGGAGGAAGGCAGAGTGGGAGGAAGAGATGGGCTGTGGCTGGAGGGAGGCGGTGGCAGAAGCAGCATCCTTCCCAGCGCCCCGTAGGGCGGAGGAAGCCTAGGCTAGGGAGCTGCAGGGTCAGAGGCATAAAGACAGGCCAGAGCAGGGTGTGGGGGCACCTGTGAGTGGAGGGGACGGGCAGGCAACGTGCAGAGGCCAGCGCTCCCTCCCGGCCCCTCTCCCTCGGGTACGCACCAGAGCACGTACAGTGTGAGTCCACTTACGAGAAATAACAAGCACATTTGTTTTACAGCGTAATCTGAAAATGCCACGGCTGGCGTTCTCATGGGTCTGTTCTTGGTATCTGTTGCCTCAGCTGGTCATTGCTTGTGTTGTTCCGTCACCTTGTGTGCTTGGTTATCTTGAAGGTAGGATGGAAATTTGTTTGAGAAGTTACCTTTAGAAATTGCTTGAGGCCTAAAAGATGTCACCTTCCTTCAGTTAGGGCTTCAGTTAGCTCCTGCCAGGTAGGTGGGGGCAGTAGCAAGCCAAGATCATCTGACCAACGTTCAAGGCTTGGATTTCTGGCCTAGATTATTCACAGCCCCGGTATAGTTCTTGCGAGGGCCAGTTTGCTTCTGGTTTGCTCTTACTGTGAGAGGCAAGCTGCCCAAGTGTGGGATAGTTTCCCCTTTTTGCCCCCTAAGTTCTGTGCCTTGACTCCCTCAAGGCTCTGAGAGGCTCTGCTCAGCTTCTTGGGGTTGGCAAATTCTACCAAGGCAGAAGCGGCTCCCGATGCTGGGCTTGCTGATCAGGCCAGTTCATCATATCTTACTAGCTCCTTGATGCTTTTAAGATCATTTTAAGCTGGCTAAAATGGCTCACGCCATTTAGGTGGCTCACGCCTGTAACCCTAGAACTTTGGGAGACTGAGGAGGGAGCATCACTTGAGGCCAGGAGTTTGAGACCAGCCTGGGCAACATGGTGAGAACCCCATCTATACAAAAAGTAAAAAAATTAGCTTGGTGTGGTGGTGTGCACCTGTAGTCCCAGCTACTCAGGAGGCTGAGGTAGGAGAATGACTAGAACCCAGGGGTTTGAGGTTGCAGGGAGCTATGACCATGCCACTGCATTCTAACCTGGGCAACAAAGTGAGACCTTATCTCAAAAAAAAAGTTATTTAAAATATTGTGGCAAGTTAAGTTGCTTTCAGTAGGAAGATTGGTCTGAATAATTTAAACCTACCTTTACTAAAAGTAGAGGTCCTCTCAAATTTAGTTTTAATATTACAGTGTTTCTACTTAATTTTTTGATCCTGTAATTATACCTCTTTTTATTTTAAACTGAAAATGTCAATATCTAACAAAATATAAATACTTATTTTCTTTGTTTTTAAAGAGAGTTTCGCTCTGTCGTCCTGGCTAGGGTACAGTGGCTCACAGCAACCTCAAAAGCCTGGGCTCAAGTCATCCTTCTGCCTCAGCCTCGGGAGTAGCTGGGACTACAGATGTGTGCCACCACGCCTGGCTAACTTTTTCTGTTTTTAGTAGAGATGGGGTCTCACTCTTGCTCCTAACCTCAAGCGATCATCTTGCCTCAGCCTCCCAGAGTACTAGGATTACAGGTGTGAGCCACCACGCCCAGCCTGCTTTTTCTGACAATACAAAAACAAAAAAAAAGAGAAAAAGTTCAAAACAACAATACTGCTGTTGTTTGAATGTACCCCTCTAAGTTCATGTGTTGGAAAGTTAGTCCCCAATATAACAGTGTTGAGAGGTAGGACCTCTAAGAGGGGATTATCAGGTCATGAAGACTCTGCCCCTTATGAATGGATAATGTTGTTATCTTGGGAGTGGGTTTGTTATAAAAGTAAATTCAGCTCCTTCTTGTTCTGTCTCTCTTCTGTACGTGCTCTTTTGCTCTTCCACCATGGGACGATGCAGCAAGAAGTCCCTCCCCAGATGCTGGCCCCTTAGTCTTGGACTTCCCAGCACCCACAACTGTGAGCAATAAATTTCTGTTCATTATAAATTACCCAGTGTCGGGTATTCTGTTGTGGCAGCATAAGACACACTAAGACAAATACCGATGTGAACAATAAAAATACAGCAAGAAGTGTCTACCCAGCAGCAATCCTGATGTTATTTGTCCCAGGTCTATGCAGTTCTTTGGGATGTCACTGTGGCCCTTCCTCAGGCTGCTGTGGATACCCCAAAGCAACACCCGTCCCCTCCAAGCTAAAGCTCCCAGGGGAAATAAAACTAAAGGTTCCATTCTAGGCTCTTAAACTCAGCTTGCAAATCTTATTATTCTATTTATGTACAGGAAATTTTAACAATCTCTTTTGAGATGTCTTTGAATAACATTTGATCCAGTTTATAAACTTAGCTAATCAAACGTCATAAAATATATTAAACTTTATTTAAAAGTTAGATTTCTTCTTCTTATTATTATTATTTTTAAGAGACAGTTGTCACTCTGTCACCCAGGCTAGAATGTAGTGGCAAGATTATAGCTCACTTCAGCCTTGAACTCCTAAGCTCAAGGGATCCTCCCAACTCAGCCTCCCAAGTAGCTAGGACCATAGAGGTGTGGCACCATGCCCAGCTAAGTTTTTAAAAAAATTTTGTGGAGACAAGGTCTTGCTATGTTGCCCAGGCTGGTCTTGAATCCTGCCCTCAAGACATCCTCCCGCTTCAGCCTCCCAAAGTGCCAGGATTACAGGTGTGATTTGCACCCAGCAAAACTTAGACTTCTTATTTCAGTACTCCAATTTCTGACTTAACCAACAAAATCTTCCTTCTGGAGTACTGAATAATCTTTACAAAACCAATAAGTTAAACTTGTAAAAAACAAAAATCTAAATAATGAAAGTTTTAATAATAAAAATGAAAATAAGGTGAATTCAAAATTCTCTTAGATATTTCTATTAATGAGATTGTGCATAAACTTGGTAAGATTTCACTTTAAAACCCTCAGCTTAAATTATTCAATTTTCCTTCAGTTATTAGTTATAAGGTTATCACTCTAAAAGACCACATTATCTTATACAAGTATTGCAGAGTACCAGACAAATACAGATTACCTCTCGCCGGGCGCGGTGGCTCACGCCTGTAATCCCAGCTTTCCGGGAGGCCGAGGCGGGCGGATAGCTGCAGCTCAGGGGTTCGACACCAGTCTCACACCAGCCTGACTACAGCGAGACCCCGTCTAAAAGTCTCGGAAAAAAAAATAGTAAAGGCAAAAAAAATACACAAAACCAACAAAACCCAGCCGGGCGCTCTGGCAAGCGCCTGTAGTCCCAGCTACCCGGGAGGCTGAGGCAGCAGGATCGCTCACAGACCAGGACCTGGAGCTTGCGGTGACCCACCCTCACTGCACTCTACCCGGGACACCGAGTGACACTCTGTCTCC
>CAUYRT010084924.1:0-11789 GCA_963574885.1 Lepilemur ruficaudatus
CTCACATTGTCATCTAATCTTCAACAAAGCAAACAAAAGTATACATTGGGGAAAAGAATCAATAAGTGGTGCTGGGAAAAGTGGATATCCACATGCAGAAGATTGAAACTGGATCCCCACCTCTCACCTCTCACAAAAATCAACTCATGATGGATAACAGACTTAAACATAAGGTGTGAAACCTTAAGAATTCTGGAAGAAAATGTTGGGAAGACTCTTTGAGACATCAGCCTAGGTAAAGAATTTATGAAGACACCCAAAGCAATCACAGCAGCAACAAAAATAAACAAATGGGACCTGATCAAATTAAAAAGCATCTGTACAGCCAAGAAAACTATCATTAGAGTGAATAGACAACCTACAGAATGGGAGAAAATATTTGCTTTCTATACATCTAATAAAGGCCAAATAACAAGAATCTATATAGAACTTAAGAAAATCAACAAGAAAAAATCCAACAACCCCATCAATAAATGGGCAAAGGACACGAACAGAAACTTTTCCAAAGAAGACAGACTAATGGCCAGCAAACATATAACACAGTGTTCAACATCTCTAATCATTAGGAAAATGCAAATCAAAACTACAATGAGATATCACCTAACTCCAGTGAGAATGGCCCCTATCAAAAAGTCCCCAAACAACAAATGCTAGCATGGATGTTGAGAGATAGAAACACTCGTACACTGCTGCTGCTACTGCAACCCCTGTGGAAAATAATTTGTAGATACCTCAAAGAACTACAACCCCTGTGGAAAATAATTTGTAGATACCTCAAAGAACTAAAAATAGAAATACCATTTGATCCAGCAATCCCACTTCTCAGCATCTATTCAAAGGAATAAAAAGACATTCTATAGTAAAGACATCTGCATTCGTTTATAGCAGCACAATTCACAATTGCAAAGATGTGGAAACAACCCAAGTGTCCATCAATACATGAGTGGATTAATAAAATGTGGTATATGTATACCATGGAATACTACTCAACTACAAAAAACAATGGTGAACTAGCACATTTTGTATTATCCTAGATAGAGCTTGAGCCCATCCTTTGAAGTGAGGTGTCACAAGAATGGAAAAACAAGTGCCACTTGTACTCACCATCAAATTGGTACTAACTGATCAACACTAAGGTGTTCACATGGTAGTACTATTCACTGGGTGCCAGTCAGGTGGGAGGGTGGGAGAGGTGTGTTGTGGTTAAATCTATAAATAATGGAAATGGAGCACACTGTTTGGGGGAAGGACAAGCTTGTAGCCCTGGCTTGGGTGAGGCAAATGCATTACATATAAAAAAATGTTAGTACACCCATAATATCCTGAATTAATAAAAAAAGAAAACAAATTTAAAAACATCAATAAAAGTCCTAACGTAACACCATAATAACTGAGGACAAGAAGAAGAGGGTCTAGGGATAGGGATGTGAAACATATGAAGAGATGAAAAACTGAGATATCCAGAAGACCTCTATACCCTGATTATAATTTCTCAACTTTTAATCTGCCTTTTATGCATAGAGAATCTTATATGGCCATAAGCTTCCTTATAAGGTTTAATATAATCATATAATATGTCCTCATAAGATTCTTTGATATCATGAGATTCCTAGAGCCCTTTATACAAAATTGGAATGTTCTTGGTTAGGAGGAAAATTTGAAATGATGAAAAGAATGTTGGCTGTGGCATCAGGGAACTAGATGCATGTTCTGGCTCTTGTGTTGCTGTGTTAACTTAGACTAGTCACTCTGGTGCCTTACTTTCTATCTGTAAAATCAAGCTATTAATACCCTGCTCGTGTGGTTGTTAAGATGATTAATTGAGAATAATGCTGTAAAAAATCCCCAGATTGTGAAGTGTTTCGTCAGTATCACTCAATGAAGGGGCTATGATGACTTCTGAAACCAGAAGAATGATTGAAGCCTTTAATTTTCACCTTGCTCTTGCTTTTTTCTCTGCCTGGACCTCTTGTCTACTCTTTTGATGCTGCAAGTCCTAATTATAAATGACCTCACTTTAGAGAGAAGAGAGAGGCCTCCCTTGACCATTCTATTAGTTTGCTAGTGCTGCTATAACAGACCAGGTGGCTTAAACAACAGAAATTTAGTTTTTCACAGTTGTAGAGGACAGAAGTCTGAGATCAAGGCAAGATTGGTTTCTTCTGTGGTCCTCTCTGTTTGGCTGGCAGTGGGCACGTAGGTAGTTATCTTCTTCAAGTATCTTCACATGAATCTCTTTATGTCCGTGTTCTAATCTCTTCTTACAGGACATCAGTATTATTGGATCAGGGCCCTACTCATATGACCTTAATTTACCTTACATACATCTTTAAAGGACCTGTCTTCAAATACAATCACATTCTTAGGAACTGAGGGGTAGGACTTCAACATAAGAATTTTGGGGAGGACACAATTCGGCCCACATCAACCATCTCACTGAAAACAATTTCCTCAATAATCTTTATCTCATTTTCTATTCCTTTCATAGTACTTATTTGAAATTATTTTGTTTACTCCTTTCACCTGGCTTTTTTGCTTGAATGTAAACTTTGTAAAGGCAGATACTAGATCTTATTGCTTTTGTATCCTCACACTCTGGCAAAGTGTGTTGTACATGAAAAGTACATGGTTTTGTTACTTACTATCCATGTGACTTTGGGCAAATTATTTACGCTGTTTTTTCTTCAGTTTACTTAGTAGAGGTCTTAAGAGCATTCTTTTCCTATTATAATGATCATTTTTCAGTGCTTAGAAAAGTGTCTGACACATAGAAAATGTTCAATGACTGGTACCCATTATTCTTACTTCTCTACACATTTGTTGAAAAAAATGAATTAGGCTAGGCGCAGTGCCTCATTCCAGCATTTTTGGAATTCTAGGTGGGAGGATTGCTCGAGGGCAGGAGTTTGAGACCAGAATGAACAATATTGCTAGAATTTGCCTCAACCAGAAATATAAAACTTAGCTGGGCATGGTGGTGCATGCCTGTAGTCCCAGCTACTCAGAGGGCTGAGGCAGGAGGATTGCTTGAGCCCACAAGTTTGAAGTTGCAGTGAGCTGTGATTATACCACTGCACTCCAACCTGGGTGGCAACAGAGCAGGACCTTGTCTCCACAAAACAAAACAAAACAAAGCAAAAGAATGAATTAATCAAGAGCTTTTATTTTAGTACTTACATATTTCTGAATTGAGTCTTACACATCAATATATCACAAGGTAGATTTTTTTTTTTTTTTTTTTTTGGCTTTCAGAATGCCATATTCTTCACTGAACATATAAACAACCAGAAATCCTTTGGTACTGAAAGATTTGTGATCCTAACTGCATCTTCACAGTGACTTCTCTCCAATTGCTGTCACTGCATACATTAGGTCTTTTTGGTGGATGTGTCTTCTGTGTATTTGCATTATGTTTTTTTGTGTGTGCATAACTGTAATTTTTATTCAGAATTAACTAGAAATAGAAAAACAAGCAATATCTACAATATAGAATAATTCTGGAATCTGGGAGAACTAGAGGTCAAAAGCCTAGCTCCAGCAGAAGGAGACATGAGTTCACGAAAGTTGGGATCTAGAGAGCTGTTGAGCAAGGAGCCAAAGGAACTGATTCAGGAGCTTGATCTAGCTAAGGCAGAGCCTGAAGCAGGCAAAACAAAAGCTACTTCTTTTTTGCATGTGTAGCCTGTTCCATGGACATATATGTAACCGAAACCTCAGAGAGCCTATGGGCTTCTTAACAGGACTTGAATCAGGAATGCCTATGTACTCGTATAACCACGCTAGGATTGGTGTGTCTAGACTGGAAGACCTTAAAATCATCTAATCAGTTCAGGGATGTACTCTATCTACTTTAGGGGTCTACAATTCTCTACTTATTTATAGTGGGTCCCATGCCAATCTTTATTCTTATAGGAAAACAAATAAACTTATTTCATGGAAGATTTTCTGAAGTATGCTAAAATACATTATTTTTATAAGCATTCAAGAAGTAATGAATTAGAATAATGGTCAAATATATAGAGCATTTACAATGTGTCAGGCACTGTGGTGAGTACTTTAGATCTATTATCACACTTAATTATCACACATCTATGAGATAGGTAATATATCAATTCAATTTAAAAAGAAAGAAACTTAGAAGTTAAGTTAGCCAAAGTAACACAGTTTATAAATGGAAGGACGGGATAAAAACCAACATTCTATTTCCCTCTGGCTAGCATTTACGAGTGTTTATGTTCCCTGTGCTGCATGTGCTGAATGGTATATGAAGGTTATAGCATTATATCTTGACAACACTTTTTTTTGTGCTAGATACTATAATTCCTAATTTTACAGTGTGGACACTGAAGCTTAGAGAGGCTTGCCCAGGGGCTTTACTTTGGGAGAGAGAATCATAAGCAAGCGTTCCAGGCCTTTGAGTGAAAGCAGTAAAGGCAAGGATTTTGTCTTATTGTCACAACCCTACTTATAACAATGTATTCTTTATATTTGCAGTCCAGATGTAGTTAAAAAAAAACACGCATTGACGTTACTATAAATAGAAGGAGGAGGGGTTTCTGGATTCAGCAGTGGTAAATATCATACAGTTTTATTCAGTGTGAAGCACAGAGGCCTCCAAACAGGAATATTTGCAACACTAATGTAGCATCTGTGCCTCTGAAACCAAATCTTTCTAACAATGTACAGCTCCTTATTTGGACAGTGCTGGCACTAAACACCATGACAGGAATGATTCTTGGCAACACCTTTTTGAGAGGAATATGATGGCAAGAAAAAAAAGTACATATGTAAAACAGAGATTTGGCAAAGGGACCGTCCAATTGTTGACATCCCTGCAAATTTACCCTCATTAAAAATAAAAGTTGAGACATATAGCTTTCCCCTTCATTTCTCCTAGGATAATCCACAATTCCCCTGTTGAATAGAAAATGCTAAAATATCAACATCCCTATGAATCACTCCTTTACCCCAATAAACTCTGAAATTCAACCTCAAAATTCTATAGTTACAGGCCCACTGCAACTGTGTTTCTTTTAACACATGACAATATCCATACACACCAATATTGCATATTAGTTTTCTCCAGAGGTTGTAAATAATCTTACACAATATATGATATATGTGGCTTTTTTTTTATAACTTCAGAAGTAGACAAAAAGCTTCGGAAAAAAAGTATCTGCTTTTCCCCTCCTTCATGGACTCTTTATTCTGATTATTAGACCCAAGATAAGTAAAACCCAAGCGTGTTTGCTCTTAATTAAAGCCCTTTTTATGGCGTACCCAGAGGCACCGCTTTAGAGTGTGCAAACCACATGAGATGAATAGTAAGTACTCTGGTTTACTCCCCCAAAGATTATCTATGCATTTTTGTTTTGAGAAATTGAAGTTAGAAACTTGAGCAAGAATGCTTAACACTTGAGAGAAAAGTTAATGTGTGCCAGTTATTATCATGTATTTGTGTTTCCATATTACAAAGAAACTGCCATATGGAGTAGGATTGGGGGAGGGAATAGGAGAGTGTTCCTACCTACAAAGAAATAAAGGTGTGACACTCTTCTCTGAATTTCCTTAGCACTCTCTCCCCTCTTCTAACTTTGTTGTATCAAAGCACATGGCTTATGTTCCTAATTGGACCGTAAGTCATATGTTTGTTGTGTGAATAAATTAAAATAGAAAAATGATAGTGTCCATTCCAGAACACAGGACACCTCAACAGATTCTTATAAAACTTGAAAACAAAGGATTTACTTTGCTTTTTTAGTGAAGTATAGGAACAAATGAAGGAAAAAAGCTGCTTGTCTAGATTTAGTTTCAAGAACAAAACCAAATAAAATCCTCTAGCATTAGAATTCTATATTCCATATCCAGTTTAATCTCTTATTTTTATAATTATCTAATTTTGGGTTTTTAATCATTCTGATTCTTAGTTTTCTTATCTATATTATTATGATATTTTTAGGTATTATGCAAAGCTCTTCATGCATTATCCCTTTTAATCTTCACAATAATACCATAAAATAGATATTATTTCCTGTTATACCAATGAGGAAACAGGTTTAGAGAGGTTAAGTAACTTGCCTAACTTGATACAAGTGAAACAGTTAGCATCAGATTCATGTCATTTTGACACAAATGCCCAAGTATTTAACCCCGGTGGTTGTAAGGATTGACTAAGAAATGATGTATTAATTCAGTAAATTATTTATAAATGCTTATACTACGTGACATGTACTGTTCAATGTGTTTAAGCTACAGCAAGGAATAATAGAAAGACAAAATCCACGTACTTGTGAAACATATTACAATGAGGAAAACAGATAATAAAAAAATTAAATATTCCAGGTAGTGATGACTGCTATGAAGAAAAATAAGGCAACATGGGGAGTAGAGACTGATGAAGATAAGATGACTATTTCATGGTTTCTCTGATAAAGTGACATTTGGACAGACATCTGAATAAAATGGGGGAACAAGTTACGTACAAATAAGTAGAAAGAATGTCTCAAGCAGAGAGACAAATTAGTGCAAAGCTTTGAAGTGTTCAAGGAATATTAAGGAGTTTTGTCTGGCTAGAGTGGAGTGACCTAGGTGAAAAGTACTCGGATTTTATTCTGAATGAGGTGGGAAGCTTTTATAGGAATTTTAAGAAGAGGCATGAGACTATCTGACGTACATTTTAAAATCAGGAATCCTCTGGCAGCTTACTAGATTGTAGGGTAAATTGCTTGACTGAAGCCACATTGAAGTAGACCTAATAAGACTTGCTTATGGATTAGATGTGGCTGGGAGTGGTGGGAGAGGGTCAAGATTTTGACCTGAGTAATTGAAAAGATGGAGTTGCCATTTGTGGAGATGAGGAAGGGTAGAGATGTAGGTGGAAGTAGAAATAGGAAAACAGGAGTTCAGGTTATTATATTCATGTTATATTCAACAAGCCTATTAGGCATCCAAATGGAGTTGTCCAGTAGTCAATTGAATATATTAACACAAATCTGGAATTCAAGGGAGAGGTTGGGATTGGAGATACACATTTATGTGGTATTTAAAGCACGGAACTAGATGAGATCGCCTGCAGAGTGCATACAGCTAAAGAACAGAGAGATCTGAGGTCTGGGGCATTCAGGTAAAAGAGTTCTGGAAGACGAGTAGACGCCAGTAGAGAAGATTGAAAAGGAAGACTGAGAGACTGCTAGAGAACTGAGAGAATGCTGTCATGTTTGCAGTGAATTGTTTTTACTCATGGTACTTCCGACACCAAATGTGTGAGTGTTTTTTCTCACATCAACCAATTCTCCAATACCAACTGAATGTTCAACAATTCAGTTCAGTTCTGCCACTAACTACTCACGGTTAGTGCACACGCTAAAGTTAACTGCTAAGTCCCACGAGACAGTTCCCCTTGTCCTTCAGATCCTAGTCATAAGTCCCAGGCCTCCTGTATTTCTGAGTAAATAGATACAAATTGGGGCTTCCAAAGACTCCCTGCTTAGGTGTGATAATTTACAAGAATGGCTCACAGAACTCAGGAATACCCTTTACTAATCTTTAGTGGTTTGTAATAAAGGATACACCTCAGGAATAGCCAAATGGAAGAGATGCATAGGACAATGTATGGGGAATTGGTGAGGGGCTTTCATGCCCCCTCCCGACTCATCACGCTCTCGGCACCTCGATGTGTTCAACCCAGAAGCTCTTTGAACCCTGTCATTTAAGGGTTCTGCGGAGGCTTCATTACATAGGCATGATTGACTTAAGCATTGCCTGTTGGTGATAAAGTTGATCTCTAATACCTCTTCCATCCCCTGAAGTTGGTTGGGGGGAAGAGGCTGAAAGTTTCAACCCTCTAATCATGCCTTGGTCTTTCTGGTGACCAGAAAGACTCACTCCAGAAATATCTACAGGCCTACCAGGAGTGACCATATTAGAACAAAAGTCGCTTCTGTCACTCACGAAATTCCAAGGGTTTTAGAAGCTTTTTTGTCAGGAACCAGAGGTAAAGAACAATGGTTAGAAAGGGAAGGGATTGGGTGAGGTAATGTGTGACTGTAGTCCTACCTACTCAGGAGGCTGAGGCTAGAGGATTGCTTGAGCCCATAAGTTAGGCCAGCCTAAAACAAAAAGAGGAAATGGCAGATGACTACGGCAGTGTTGCTGATAGGACGAATAAGATGAGGATTGGATTTGGCAATTAGGAGGTTATTGGTAATCTTGACAAAATCAGTTTTCAAAGAGGTGATGGGAAGAAAACCTCATTAGTGTGGTTTCAAGAAAGAATGGAGGAAAAGTGGGGACAGTGAGTATATATAGGATTTGGAAGATTTTTGTTGTAATGGAGAGCATAAAAATTGGATGATAGCTAGAGGGAAATGTGGTGCACAAGAGAGTTACTTTTCAAAATGAAGCATATTATAGCAAATTTGATACTGAAAGGATCATTCCACTGGAGGGAACAAAATGACTGGGAAAGAGAGGAAACAATTTTTATTATTCTATTAATTTGTTATTATTGCTACTAATTATAACAGTTAATGTACAATGAGAATTGATATTTAAGATTCATATCCAAAAGCCTTCAAATGAATCAATTATACAAGCCATCTGAGCTTGTTTGAACCCATCCTTCTTTAGAAGGCTTTCCAGGTATTCAAAGGGAATTGAGTGCTGTGATCTAAGTCTTTGGTCACTGCAGCCATATCAGCACTAGAGGGTGCATCAAGCCTAATAACTCCAACTCTTGCAGCCTCCTGGTGGTACTGCCTTGGTGGACTTGGGTAAGATACGGGAGCATTCCCTGGATCACCAGGCAAAGTCTCTCACTCTCCATGCTGCGCTGCTGGAGTTGGGGAAGGAGTAATGTGGGTACTCCCTCATGGCCACCACAGCTAGGACTGTGCCAGTTCACATCGGAAGCCAACGCAGTCTCGCCCAAAGTCCATGATGACTATTGTCTGGCTACCACTGGTGTTTATTGAAAGCCTAAGGCCTTTTTAGTCAGCACGTGGTGAATTCTGCTAGAACTGGGTCCTTCCCTGAAGAGCAATAGGTTCCTTTCTGGCCCAGGGTGGGTCTAGCAGATGCTGTCCAGGAACAAAGGCTTAGAATCAGGAGTCTTCTTGGTACTTTATTGTGGCTGAGCTGGTACCCAAGTTGCAAGACAAAGTCCTTTGTACTTTTCTCTTTCCTTTTCTCAAGTGGAAGAAGTCTCTCCTCAAGTTGCAGTGCCTAGAGTGAAGTTGGGGGAGGGGTGACACAGGCACTTGCTTGGTTATCACCCCTGGTGTCTCACTGAGTCACATGCACCCCAAGTCCACTGGCTCTAAGCTAGCACAGCTGTAGGTTTTTCCTAAAAACTGCAGTCTTTGTGGCCTGACTCCTTTACAAATTTATTCTGGGCCTCAGGCCACTTTCTTCAGCCACTGGTTGGGCTAGCTGGAACTCAGAGTTCTGCTGGCATGGAAGAGTTCACTCTGGCTAGGCTGTTTTAAATGCTCCTTCTGTGTGCTCTTGTAGAATTCTGCCTTGTGTTGTGTTCCGCTGTGACAGGGCAGCCCTGAGTTCTAATGCAAGGTCTTGTAATCACTTCACTGTCTCTCCCCCAGGCACACAGATTCTCTCTCTACCCAGTGTACTAGCACGGCCCTGTGGGGGGATGGGGAAGTGTGGCTTAGGCAATGTAAGACTGTCTTTCCTGCTTTCTTCAGTGCCTCTTTCTTTGACACAATGTTAAAACCAGGTACTGTGATCCCTCACCCGGTTTTTGGTTCTTCTGAAAGTGCTTTCTTGCATGGATAGTTGTTGAATTTGGTGTTATTGTGGGAGAACAATTGCTGGAGGGTTCTATTAGGCCATCTTGCTTCACCCACCTCTGTCTTTGTATTTTTGATCAACATTTTACTCCCAAGTCTTAGCACACTGCCTGGGCCACAGGAGGCAATCAATGAATATTTAATTAATAGACTGGATTCTGTGACTTGGGGCTGCACTCTTGACATATTGGATTCTGAATCTAGATGATATTTTTTTAAAAAGGCAGGGAACATACTGGATACTAGGAATTGTGACTGTGCCTCCAAATTCTGAATCTGAGGAGTCTAACTATGCCCAATGCTATGGTCTAAGTGTTTGTGTCCCCCCAAAATTTTTATGTTAAAATCCTAACGCCCAATGTGATGATATTAGGAAGTGGGGCCTTTGGGAGGTGATTAAGCCATGAGACCCGTCCTACAAGAAATGCTGAAAGAAGTTCTTTAATCTGAAAGAAAAGGATGTTAATAAAAAACAAGAAATCTTCTGAAGGTATATAATTCACTGGTAACAGCAAGTACACAAATGCAGAATACTTAAAGAAAACACAGATTGCAGTGTATAAACCACTTATATCTAGAGTAGGAAGACTAAAAGACAAACCTATCACAAATAATAACTACAATAACTTTTTAAGAGATACGTAGTATAAAAATATGTAAATGAAAACAGCAAAAAGTCAAAAAGCAGGGGGGAGGATGGAGTTAAATTGTAGTTTCTCTTAGATTTGTCTTTGCTTGTGTGTTTGTGTTTTTAAGCAGAATTAAGTTTTCATCTGTTTGAAATAATTAGTTATGAAATGTTTTTTGCAAGCCTCATGGTAACCTCAAATAAAAAAACCTGCAACCAATACACAAAAAATGAAAAGCAAAAAATTAAAACACACTATCAAGAGAAAATCACATTTATACAAAGGAAGACAGAGAAGAAGAAAGAAAGAAAGAGAGGGTCACAATAAAACCATAAATCAAATAACAACATGGCAGTAGTAAGTCCTTACCTATCAGTAATAACATTGATTGCACATGGACAAAAGTCTCCAATCAAAAGACATAGAGTGGCTGAATGGATTAAAAAACAAGACCCAACTATATGTTGACTCCAAGATACCCACTTCATCTATAAAGACACACCTAGCCTGGAAATAAAGGGATAGAAAAAGATAGCCCATGCAAATGGAAACCAAAAAAGAGCAGGAGTAGCTATACTTAGATAAAATAGATGTCAAGACAAAAATTGTAAAACGAGACAAAGAAGGTGATCGTGTGAAGACAAAGCGGTCAATTTAGCGAGAGGATATAACAATTCTATGTATATATGCACCCAGCACTGGAGCATACAGATATATGAAGCATATATTATCAGAGCAAAAGAGAGAGATAGATTCCAATACAATATTTGGAGAACTCAACAACTAACTTTCAGCATTGGACAGATCATCCAGACAGAAAATCAACACGGGAACATTGGATTTAATCTGTGCTATAGACTAAATGGTCTTAATAAATATTTATAGAATGTTTCATCTAACAGCTGAAGGATACACATTCTTCTCTTCAGCTCATGGCTTATTCTCAAGGATCAACAATCTGTTAGGCTACAAAACAAGTCTTAAAAAATTCAAATTCAAAAAAAAAAAAAGAAAAGAAAAGAAATCATAGCAAGTATTTTCTCTGACCACAATGGAATAAAACTAGAAATCAATAACATGAGGAACACTGGAAACTATACAAACACATGGAAATTAAACAATATACTCCTGAATGACCAATGGGTTAATGAAGAGATTAAGAAAGAAATTTAAAAAATTCTCAAAACAAATGTAAATGAAAATACAACATACTAGCCGGGCGCGGTGGCTCACGCCTGTAATCCTAGCACTCTGGGAGGCTGAGGCAGGCGGATCGCTCAAGGTCAGGAGTTCGAAACCAGCCTGAACAAGAGTGAGACCCCGTCTCTACTATAAATAGAAAGAAAGAAATTAA
>CAUYRT010084925.1:0-10766 GCA_963574885.1 Lepilemur ruficaudatus
TGGACAGTTTTGGGAGTTGCATTATTATGCATGCGGGTTGTTGTAGATCAGTTTCCAGACTTCATGGTACCTATGCTGCTTGGCCTGTGAGCTAGAGAGTCCTCTGCATTCTTTTGCCGCTGGCCCGCTAAGTTGATTGGAAGATTTGTAGGGTATTCCCTCCTCCCCAGGTATGGCAGTTGCTTAGGAGAGATTAGGGTGGGGCAGTACCAAGATGGGGGCCACAGCACACACTTTTGTCCCTAGGAGACCCGGAATCCCTCACTATCTACCTAACAGATACAAAGGAACAAGGCAAGGGAGACACTCCCATAAACACATTGCTACACAGGGTAACAAGGGCTTTAGTGGGACTTTGTACCCAATAGCGATATCACTCATGGGAAGCAATGCTAAAATTTAAAGGATGAGCCAATAGCAGTGCTGTAGAAAGGGTTTCTTGGGTTCTTGCTAAAACTGGATTTTACAAGAAACTACACAGATGGGCCTAGGAGAAGTTTTAATATACTCACTAAAGTTCTGCCAAGCAAAGAATCTTTGTCAGTGGTGTGTGGTCATGAGATTTGGAATCTTGGGCCCATAGATGTGTCTTAGGCTGAGTTCTCCTGGAAAGAGATGCTGAGATGGAGACTTGTGGGAGGAAGTTGCTTGTTTCCAATTTTGATGAGCTCAGATCAACGCCTACGGGGAAGTGAGGGAAGCAGGACTGAGTCCCAGCAGAGGTCTCCGCTGAGCCTGAGAGCACTGGAGCTGGGATGGCCCATCAGAACTGTGTCATTTTCTATCCGCCATTGGATGCAATTTATTCCAGGTAGGGGTAGATAGCCTTGGTGGAGGAAATACCCTTCAAGGGCAATTCCAGGAGAAGGGTCTAGCTGTGGTCCACAGCCAACAGTGCCCCCAGCAGCTAGCAGGCAAGCCCCTCAGTTCTGAGGCATGTATTACTCTCTGTTGCAGGTGATGCAGGCGGAGGGCAGGTCCTGGGACAGTAGCCCACAATTAGCTGCACATTAGAATCACTTGGAGTGCTTGAACCCACCCGCCACCCAGCTCCTAAGCCACAGCCCCAGACCAATTAACCCCAAATCCCCAGGTGTGGGAAATGGGCACCAATAGATGGTGAAGCTCCCCAGGTGACTCCAATGGACAGCCAAGTTGGAGAACCAGGCACTGGGGAAGAGTGAGATGAGCAGAGCAGACGGCCACCTCAGAACCCTGGGGAGGTGTTCCCAGAAGCTGGAGGAGAGCCAGGGAGAGTGTGCCATGGAAGGTAAGGGGTGAGGGGATTTCAGGAAGAAGTAAATGGTCACTGGCAGCAAGAACCTACATGGTACCATGCTTGAATGGGAGGGGGACCCAGCTGTTCTAAAACGTACCTGGAGTTTGTTTTATTCAGGCATGGTAAGGCAGCACGCGAAGACAATTGCTTTTGAAAGACAAGTTTATGACTCACAGTTCCCAAGAGAGGGGGCTTGCCACACCATGCAGGGCCACTCCAGAAGCACCAGGTTAGGAGACAGAAGGAGCACGAGGAAAGCCTGTCCCGGAGCCTTTGTTGCGTCTGGGTGAAGCAGGGGTTAGGATTGAACAGTGTGAATCCTGTTGGCAGGCTCTGGCCCACAGTGGTCCCTAGTTGTCTGGTTCCCGGCTCTGCGGTGACTTGGGGCAGCGGAAATATTGGCTTAGTGCACAAGAGGTAGAATAAGAAGGTGTTTGGACTGTGGGCTTTGGATTTGTGGGTTTGCATGTGAAAGGCGTGCTCTCAGGCAAGTGGTTTACTATCTCTAGGAATTAACTAGCTCTGGGAAGCACAATCTGTCCAGGATCAGTAAGGCCCCCAAATGCCAAAGCACAATAAAATAGAGAAAATACAAAACATAACTGATACTCCAACCCCATGGGCACCCAGCTGGGAGGGTTCAACTCCAACTCACCCCCTTGGCAGGGAGCTGAGTGCTGAGTGGGACTTTCATAAATATGCAGAGTAGCCTTGACTCTGAATCCCTCAGGGCTGCAAAGGGGAGAGAAAGAGATGCAAGCCACCAGGGAAGGGGAACTGCATGGGAGGGTGGGTGGTCCCAGGATTGGTCCTCTCCAGAACTCCCAGAAAGTACTCACAGGGAAAGAATATCAGCTTTAAACGTCCATTGGCTCCAGAGACCCAACTTACATCTCCACCCACTGGGACCCTAGAGGGGTCAGACACTGGCTACTAAGCCAGGGGAAGGGAGGGTAGAAAGGGGAGGAAGAGAAACAGAGAAGTCAATGGTCCACCTCCTGCCACAGTGCCGTACTGCAGGCTCCCAGCCCAAAGCAGGCCTGGAGGAAGCGGGGAGAGGGGAGATGTGTCATCCTATCCATTCAATCAGGCTGCTTTTGGTTATTATTTTGGACTGGCCAATCTGATGTCTAAATTGAAACTGTGACTCTAGAATAGGACTCTGCTCAGTCTAGACCTGAGCTGCTGGCATGGGGCAGGGAAAGAGAACCTCCACGGATTAAATTTTAAAGGCACCCAGGAGGCAAAGATCAGGGCTGTATTTTGATGACATCCTGGACGGTGCTGACTTAACAGGAAGCTGTATGTGTAACACACTTAGCGGGGAGCTGGGCACACGGAGGGCACTTGATAAACGTCAGCCATTATTACAGTAAGAGCCTAAATCTGAATAAATATAAGAAAAACATCTCATTTAGTTTCCCAGATAGCCTTGCAAAGTAGGTCTTATTCTTCCCCTTTCTGTACCCAGCAGCACTAGGCATCGGCTGCCTCTGGGCCCTTGTCCCGTCAGTGATGTGAGTGGCCCAGCCAGCATTGAACACCCTGCTCCACTTGTCTAGGGGACCGTGGGCACACGGGACATCCTTTCATAAGAACTTGACTTGGGGTAAGATCAATGATTCCAACTCCACTTAAAAACTTTTTGCTGTCTTATCACACTCCAGGAAGATATTATTTATAGAAAAGACTAAAGTCATCTATGGCTTGGGGGAAATATGACCTAGAAGTCCGTTTTAAAAATGGAAACCTTGCAGATTAAAGGGCAAGATAATAGAGTTATGGCAAGACCCACTCACCTTACCTGATAGGGAGCTAACAATCATCTCCTTCTCATTCCTCCTGAGGGAAACAGCAGGTGCACAGACTCTGATGACCCAAGTCACAGCATTGGAAGTGCTCACATTTTGCCACACACAGCAGGTTCCAACCAGCTCACACAGACTCATCGTGGTCCTGAGTTAGGCAAGTAATACGTAGTTTATGAAAACAAATCTTCTTTCTTGAATAGTTCCTGAAAAAGACAATCAGAGGCTGTTCTCTGCAGAGGGCAAGAGCTCTTTGTGAAAGCAACCAATGCATGAGAAAGCCCTTATAAGGCGGCGCACATCTGGTGCCAAACGCAGAGTCCTGCCTCCGCGCTGGACCAAGTGTCTGGGAGCACACTGAGGTCCCCGAGGATTCTTTGGCCCAAGGCAGGTGGAGGGAAGTCAGTCCGAACTCACCCGGCTCCACCCCAGTCTGGTGGCCTCTCAGCTCCTCTCTGGTCACCAAGGAACATCTTTTCAGGCCTCCCATATCGAAATTCAGGTTCTGGGATCCTAGACTTGGTGTTCAGCCACGTCTCTATGATCAAACTGTGGCTCCAGTGAGCCATCACACCTCTCTGTGCTGCAGCTGATGTTTCTGTAAAGTTAGGAGAACAGCAGGCCCTGTGTGCAAGGGCTGTCATGAGGATTAAAGGAAGTGAACCGTGTAATGCGCCAGATAATAAAGGCTGCTCTGTCCTGTTGAGCACTGACGGTGTGTGCAGTCCCATGCTAGCACCTGATACATCCACTAACCCACTTAATCCTCCCAGCAACAGTCCTCCCTGTGGATGGCATTTTCATTACCCTCATTTTCACAGATGAGAAAACAGAGGTGTAGGCATTTAGGTGACTTGCCCGGGGCCGCAGTGAGTGGGGGGTAGAGGCGGAATTCCAGACAGCCCGCTCTGGAGCTGTGTGCCTGACCACTAGCTCGGTTGCCATGGCCCAGGCTGCAAGCCACTGCTCTGGAGTGCTGATGCTGGTTATGTTAACAAACCCACAAGGAGGCTTCCCTCTGTTGCTTGCCACACAGAAAGCCAATTACTGAGGAAGAAGGAGATTTATTGTGGAGGACACCAACCAGGAGGAGGGAGGACTGCCTCAAATCTGCATCTCGACCTACAGGGTCGGGTCAGGGGTTTTTCTAGAGGTGAAATGAATAATGCATGAAGTGAGTGAGCATCATTACACGTTTGGAGTGGAGTGTAGGGCACACAGGCGCAGTGAGAAATCATACTGGCACATACATCACATGACCCAAAGATGGCAGATGAGCCCCTCCCAGGGCTGAGACTTTAGCAGTACTATTGCCCCACTTAGGAGAGATTCCACATGTCCTTCTATTTAAAACACCACAGATCACAGGCTGTACCACAGACTTGGTGACAGCCTCTTAGAAATAGTCATGCAGTGTTAAATGTACCTACCGACTATAAGATTCCAAAACCGCTGAATTGTAGATTCAAGTAAATAGAGAGGGCCCATCTCAGTTAAGGGTCTAGACCCTTCAACGGCTCCTGGTTGTCCTCTAGCTAAGCTGAAGACCATGGAAAGGCGGCAAAGCCACCCATGACCTGATCTCTGCCCAAGGCTCCACCCTCAGCCCCACACCTGTAGTGTCCCCTGACCTTGTGTCCCACCACAGTTGCTGGTCCCTGATGAGCCTGGGTGGATCATGCCTCTGTGTGTCCTTACATGCTGTTCCCACTCTGGGGTGCCCTTCCAGCTTCTCTCTTCCTTCCACCCGGTGGCAGCTCCGAAGATACCACCCCTGGGAAGTGCCCCTTCTATTGGGATGCTGTGGGAAAAGATTGGGCTTGCATCCCTCACCCCCGTGTGGCTCCTGGCCGGGGGGGGGGGGACTGAGCACAGGTATTCCCCCAGCCAAACCTCTAACACCCAACAGCAGTACCAGCCCCTCTAGACTGCCCCGAGGCACAAGGAGACAGGATGGGGAGGGCTCACACCGTGCCCAGTGCATGGTAGGATCTTATTGGGTTGGTCCATTTGTCTTTTCCCAGCTTCTGTTTTTGTTCTTACTGAGGCAGCAAACTCTGAGAGAAAAAATAAACAACAGCAATACACACACACACAGGTGTGGTGGAAATTCCACTTACGTGCATGTTGGGTTTTTTTTCCAAGGTCTGTTATTGGGTTATAATTCACAAACCATAAAATTCACCCCTTTAAAGTACAACTCAGTGGTTTTTAATCTATTCACAAAGTCATGCAGCCATCAGCCTTATCTAATTCCAAAATGTTTCCATCATCCTGAGTGAAAACCACACCCGTTAGCAGCCACTCCCCAGCCCCCAGTCCCCAGCCCCTGGCAATGCCAGTCCGCCTCCTGTCTCCTCTCACCGTGGTCCAGCCAGAGCTCTGTCCCAAAGTGGTAAGCTGGCGGTGTCCTTGCTGGTTCCTCAAAGGGTGGTGGAAGGACTGTGCCAGCTTGTGGAACCAGAGAGAAGAGTTTATGAATATAAATTGTTATTTGGTGCAGACTGGGGAATCAAATTGAAAGTACCCTGCAGATGAGGACCGAGCCAACCACTGGCCACCAAGACCACATCCCAATTTGTTCTGTGCTTCGGAGCCCTGCTACACTTCCCCTCGTGGGATCCTAGAAATTCATGCAGTCTCTGTCACCATGGACCTCAATGGGGAGTGATTCTCAGGAGAGCAACAGAGGGAAATTTTGCCTCCAAGAGCAGCCATGGGAGAGGCAGGAAGGCTGTCGGCTGAGTCGCCATCAGTGGTGGAGCTCAAGGACTCTGTGGGCACAGTCCCTTAGAATCCTGCCCTGAAGCCAGCAGAGCCTTTGCCCATTGTGTGAAGGCTGGGCCACAGCTGGCTGGCACACTGGCCCCTGCCTTCCAGCTGTGTGGCTTTGGGAACTCACTCGCTTCCCTTGGGCTGTTTCCCAGTCTGTAAAATGGGGGATGCCAATGCTATCTACCTCCTTGGTTGCTGTGAGCACTAAACTAGGTAATCTGTGGAAAAGGCTTAGAAGCGTCTAGCTCAGTAAGTGTTAAGTCATGTTTATTTCTCAATGTTCAGAGTGATCTTTCTGAAATAGAAATCTGACCATGTTACTCCTCTGCTTAAAACTCTCCTGGGCCCCCCCATGGCTATGAGAAGGGGCTTGTTTTGACACTGATCTTGCCGGCGTCACCTGTCTTTACCACCTCCATCCCGCCCACGTTCCAACACCCCCTTACCTTCCCTGGTTCACTACCCAAGGCCTTTCCTCAAGCTGTCCTGTCAGCTCTGCCAGTCTCTGTCCCCTCCCCGACTCTACTCACACCATGGACACATGACAGGCAGAAGTGGGGAGGGCACTCATTTTACAGACATCACGTGGTGTTCTGTAAGCCCCCACCATGACTTCCATTCATTCCTGATTCTAATGTCGCCTGTTGTGTTTGAAAATGCCTCTCTACACCAAGCAGATAATGTATGGCACGGCTTCTTAAGACCTGGCGTCAGTTAAAATTTACTTAATTTTAAACAAAACTAAAACAGGTTATTAGAAGTCAGGAAAGTGGTTACCGTAGGGTGGGGGCTTCCAGAATGCTGGGGACGTTCTGATTCTTCATCTGGATGTTGGTTTCATGGGTATGTTCAGTCTATGGAAATCCATTGAACTTTTCTGTATGTATATCATCCTTTAACAAAAATTTCAAAACTCCATTGTGTTTTGATAATTTCCTCCTTCTTCCCTATACCCCTTGACAGAATTGTAGATACAGAACTGTAAGTCCCAAGGCAACAATCCCTGGGCTAAATGATCCAATTCCATGAACACCACCTATTCTGTGCCAGGCCCAGTGTTGGGGACCCAAGAACTGAATCATTCGCAGACCACTCTTCCAGGAGCTCCTGGTCTGGTGGGGACAGAGAAATGCAGCTCGGCATGTGGGGGCCGCCACAGATGCAGGTCAGAGTACAGGATGGCAGACTGCCTTCTAGCAAAGCATGAAATCAAAAGGCACGTAAGAACATAACAGAACTGAACAGGTTATGGAGGGCTCCGTGTATGCTACCTATTTCTGTTCTAAATGCTTTTGCAGGTGGTGCCTCATTTCATCCCCAAGCCAACAGTAATGCTAGGAGATGGGTACTATCATTTTCACCTTTTTGCTGTTGAGGAAGCAGTCCCAGAAGGGCTAGATAACCTACTTAAACATAACCAGCCAGGAAGCAGGAGAAGTGAAACTTGAACCTAGGCAGTCAGCTTTAGAACTCACGTTCAACCTCCTTGCCAACTGTCCCATGGGAAGATAAACTAAATGCTCTAATACAGGGCTTGACACACAGGTGTGCTCAATGAACAATGGCTGTTATTGTCATTCAAGAAAAAACAACCTATTCGAGAAAAAGTTAGCCTGAAACTGCATGTGCAGCTTTCTGCTCATTCATCAAGACTGACCAAACCCCTTCCAGGAACCTGGGTGCTCCTGGGTGCTCTGCCATCCCCTGTGTGAGGAGGGAAAGACGTTTCCTCTCTGGCCCTTAAGGAGCAACTGAACAGAGAGGAGGTCAGGTGGTGTGGGGTGCACCAGGCAGAGGGAGCAACAGCAGCAAAAGCTCAGAGGTGCAAAGCGGTGTCTGTTTACAGACAGCTATCTGGGAGCTGCTCAGATGCTCACAGCCTTGGGACCTTCCGCACACCGCAGCCCGCTTCAGCTCCTAAAAGGTGGGCCTCGGGCGCCTCCTGGTGGCGAATCCTGATACTAACAGGGCAGAAACAGGCAGCTGGAGTAAAAGTTGCCCACACTGCTCTTCCCAAAACGGTCCCTTACTTTTCCCCCACAAATGGACTTGCTGTAAAAATGACAGAAAAACAACTAAGGTAATTTTTTAATTTAAGAATTACATTGATTGTCCAGTTATCACAGCAATGCATGCTCATTGTAGAAAATTTGGAAAATATAGAAAAGATTACAGAAGAAAATGTCACTCTTAATTCCATCACCCAGAATAACCACTGGGTTATTGGCATATTTGCTTCTAGTACTTTTCTCTACATAGTATTTCCACCTAGCTGAGGATTAATGTGTATGTGTATACACACACACATCAATATATAAATAGATGTATATATGCATATATGTGGACTCAATGATGTTTAAAATGTATGTTGAGTATTTTTGTAGACAAAGGCTTGGTGTGGGTGTTGGGAGCTAGGTGCCGGGTCAGACAATTCTGAGTTCAAATTCTGTTTTTGCCTTTATTAGCTGTGTGACTTGGGCAAGTGATTCTCTGGGTAGCAATTTCCTTCATCAGCTGTAAAATGTGGTTAACAATGGGACCATCCCGGAGCTCTGTGCAGATTAAATGACATGATGTATGCAAAACGTTTACTACAGTGCCTGTCACAGAGATGCTACTCACCAATGACAGATTACTGCATACAGCTTTGTCTTTCTGATTCTTAGCAGCAAGCTCTAGAAAGGGGATTGGTTGCTGAGTTCAAGGATAGGAAGAGCCATGCACAAAGTTGCCACAGTTGCCAAACAGAGAGGAAAATTGAAAGCAAGAGCACATGTCCCTGCACCGCAGCTGTTCTCATTCATCTCTGTATCCCTCCAGGCTCTGCTTATGCAGAGCAGTTTTTAAGCATTGTAATTACAATGCTAGTGTCAGTTCCCTTTATGTCACATCATCTACGTTTCCCTAAGCAGCTAAAACTGTCCTTGACAGCATTTGCCATAACTCACTTAACTCTCTGCTTATTGTTGAAAATCTGCACAGTTCCTTCATTCAAAACACCTTACTGAGGCCGGGCGCGGTGGCTCACACCTGTAATGCTAGCACTCTGGGAGTCCAAGGTGGGAGGATCGCTCAAGGTCAGGAGTTCGAAACCAGCCTGAGCAAGAGCAAGACTCCGTCTCTACTAAAAATAGAAAGAAATTAATTGGCCAACTAAAAATATATAGAAAAAATTAGCCGGCCATGATGGCGCATGCCTGTAGTCCCAGCTACTCGGGAGGCTGAGGCAGGAGGATCACTTGAGCCCAGGAGTTTGAGGTTGCTGTGAGCTAGGCTGATGCCACGGCACTCTAGCCCAGGCAAGAGAGTGAGACTCTGTCTAAAAAAAAAACAAACAAGAAAAACACCTTACTGAAAGCCTACTCTCTGCTACGCACTGAACTAGGCATTGGGACATCCCGGTCAACAAGAGTGATGCATCCCTTACTTCTGGCACCTGGACTCTGGCTGGGGAGACAGACCGTAACACATCAACAAACAAGGAAAACTCTAGGCTTTGGCGAGTGCTATGAAAGAAAAGGAGAGAACTCCTGTAGAGAGCTACTTTATTTACACATTTGCATATTTTGGGTAACAATCTCTTGCCGAATTCTAACCTGCTCTTTTGCTCCTCAGTAACCACAACTGAAGCTTCTCTTGGAGGAGTCTCAGATGGGGTTGGATTTTCTACAAACACATTTTTGAGTTTCCCAAGAAGTCTGATGGTGCTGTGGCATTCAGAGACCTGACACTCAGACCTTGTTTCCTGCTCTCCCTTCCTCCCTGTCCCCTTGAAGAGGCTAATGGTTACCCTCTTCTTAACTCCATTTGCGCTGCACTTTTCCCCATCTCCTCTCTCAGCGCAGGACCTCCACCATCCCTGGGAGCCTTTGAGCCAGTCGGCAAAAGCACCCACCTCTGGTGGACACAGCCTCAATGGGGGTGAGCTTGGTAGGCAGAGCAGATGTTGGATTTTGAACCCCATGAAGCACCTTCGTGACTGTGGCAGCCCTGCCCACGGCTCTGAATGATCATCCCCCCCTAACTTTCTATCCACTGCATTCTTAATTCAACCTGAAGGCTCCTCTTATATTCTGTCTCTCATACGAAACCTGGTCTATCTTCCTAATTCACAGTAAATTCTACCATCCTCAAACTCCTAAATAATTTTTATTGTTCACTCTTTGCCTCTTTTGGCATTTAATCACACATTGCCTTGTGATTCCTCTTGTTTTCCTTTCTTGTATCATTTCATCTGAAGAAGTTTGATTTAGATGGCGAGATCGGAAGCATCTCTGCAGATGTATCATTTACACTGAACACTGAAAGAATCGCAGGCAGAGACCTAGAAAAAGTGTGTTCTAGGCAAAGGGAAGCACATGTGCAAAGGCCCTGAGGCAAAAGAGGTCTTGGCATATAATGTCAAAATGGATATCTCTGTGTGGGATGGGCTTTCCAGATTTGACAAATGAAGTTGAAAATAACTCATCAGTTAATACATTCACTCCACTCTTTGAGGGCCACTATATGCAAGCCCCAGGAGATGGGGATACAGAGATGAATCAAACTACCTTTGCTCCTTCTCAGACTAATGGGAGAGGCTGAGATGATTTCTACAGTGTGACAGACTATGGGAGAGTTATCACGTGTGTCATTAGAAGAGTAGACATGGCCGGGTGCAGTGGGTCACACCTGTAATCCTAGCACTCTAGGAGGACGAGGCAGGAGGATCACTCAAGGTCAGGAGTTCGAAACCAGCCTGAGCAAGAGCAAGACCCTGTCTCTACTAAAAATAGAAATTAATTGGCCAATAATTAATAATTATATATATATATCTTTATATATAAAAAATTAGCCAGGCATGGTGGCACATGCCTGTAGTCCCAGCTACTTGGGAGGCTGAGGCAAGAGGATTGTTTGAGCCC
>CAUYRT010084927.1:0-66507 GCA_963574885.1 Lepilemur ruficaudatus
GAGCAAGAGTGATACCCCTGTCTCTAGCAAAAATAGAAAAAATTAGCCAGGCATGGTGGCACACACCTGTAGTCCCAGCTACTCGGGAGGCTGAGGCAGAAGGATTGCTTGAGCCCAGGAGTTTGAGGTTGCTGTGAGCTAAGCTGACGCCACGGCACTCACTCTAGCCTGGGCAACAGAGTGAGACTCTGTCTCAAAAAAAAAAAATAAATAAAAAGTCTATACATGTTCAGTACAGATGCAATTTTTTCAAATATTTTCAATTCCAGGTTGGTTGAATCCACAGATGTAGAATCCATGGATATAGAGAACCAACTGTGTACATGTATTACTGTACTAACATACTATACAAATCACAATCATAAAAATAGAAATTTTTAAAGAACAAGATAAAGACAAAATGAGCATTTTGCTCTTGCTAAAATAGTAATATTTTGAGGGAGAGTATTTTGATTGAATATATTTCACTATTTTTAAAATCTTGATTTAAAACTTCATTAGTTTTACTTCTAAACTTGATTTCAAAGATTGTCATAGCTGAAGATTCCTTACAAAGATGGGTAGCTCCAAATGGAAGATGTACCTTGTTGGATGTGTCAATTAAGTCACGATTCTCATTCAACTATACAAAGATTTTCTTTTCCTTGGAAAAGTCACTAATACATCATACATTCTCTCTGATGTCAATCTTTTTTGGGCTGGGGCAAGCTAATGAATGGTCTTGTTTTTTTGCAAATGGGTTCAAACCCCAGTGATCTTCATTTTGAAATTTTAATAGCAAGTTTTAAAAGTCTACTTTCAAGGTTTTTTTAGTGTACACAGATATTAAAGTTTTTATACTTGAGATCATTTTTAGTTGCAACATCACATAACAGGAACATTTCCAAACATCTGTTTTCCAAAACCAACTTTCTCCCTAACGTTCCTTTTTAAAAATCACCTTCATGCTCCACATCGTACATTATTTTTAAAAAGCAATTGTTTTTTTTCCTTTACTAAGAAGTGAGTTTATTTTTTCTAAAATATTTAATATTTGTGAGGTAACATATTACTGACATCCAGTTGTCATGACAAAAAATTTCAGCCAGTCTGAAACAAGTTTGTCCATTGATGAAAAAATGTGTAATTCATCTTTAAGCTTCATGGCTCTTATAAGCACATTGCCAAAATGCTTTTTTGGGGGCTCCCATCTTATTGCAAAATGTTGTAAGAATTTTGTCATTCTTAAAAGTGTTGTTTTTGTAACAATTACCACATTGATGGTTTCCTATCACAGATTATGCACTTCTGGCTTTGCTGCACTAGCTCGCCAATAAATGGATACTGTAAAAGAATTTCATTATGGTGCTATATTTGTCTTTTTACCCAGGAATCTTTTTTCTAGTCAAAGCAGTAGCTTTATTAGTGAGGACGCTGCCACAATTTTTCCAAAGTATTGTTTTTATTAAAAAAGTAATTTTCTGTTGTCAATATATCTTCACTGATGCATTTTTCTTTCTTCAAGGGTACATACACACAGCAATTCTATGTAAATTTCATGACTGAAATGATCCACCAAATACCATGGGCCAAGACCCTTAACTATATTTTATCCAGCTTCCCAATGCTTCATAATTTGTTCAATACTTGCCAGTGTTTTCTATGCATTTTCCAACAGTATGTACAGACAAATAACTATTCCTTTTGTTGCTGTGTGATTTCCCTTGTTTTATTTTAGTCCTATGGCATGTGGCTCTTTGCCTCTGTTAGTAAGAAACCTAAAGAAAAAAAGAGAAGAAAGAAAGATAAAGAAAAAAAGAGAGCCTGTAAACATTTATTAAGTTTAGTGAAATTTTGTGAGGTGTTGAACTCAGAACCACACAATTTCAAACATTGCTTTTAAAAAGTAGTTTGTCAGCATGGACTAAATGCTTAGTTTTTAAATGTCCTGCTAATCCATGTGGCTTCATGTCATTAACTTCTGTCCGAATGCACCACCTGCACTTAGGGAGGAGTTTAGTATCACTAGGGAGAGGTACATATAAATCCGTATTCAGTTTAGACTTCTTGATAATTTCAATGCTGTGTCATCTTGTCAGGTCTGATTAGATCATCGTTTGATCTCCTAATGTGGCTCTGAAGAGTCCTTGCTGTCCAAGGACTGTCAGCTCTGCATTTTTCTCGCTGTTTTAATTTATGGGACAACTTGTTGTCAGGCTGGTCTCAAATCCTGGTTTTTCTACTTGCTAACTCCATAACCTTGGAGGACAATCGTCACAGCACATTAGAAGTGAACAAGTAAACAAAGGGCCACTTTCAACCCCTCTGTGCTGGGTCCACTCTGTCCATTCTCAGAAAATCACCCATGTGGTGTGTGACATGGGGCGTGAGAGTGCCAGGTCCATTCACCAACATCATGTTAGGAAGACTAACTTCTTCCTTATTTTTAGATTAAAAAATGCATATAATTAGAATTTTTTTTTTTTTTTTTGAGACAGAGTCTTGCTCTATCACCCTGGCTAGAGTGCAGTGGCATGATCATAGCTCACTGCAACCTCAAACTCCTGGGCTCAAGCAAGTAGCTGGGACTATAGGCTCTTGACACTGAACCCAGCTAATTTTTCTATTTTTAGTACAGACAGGGTCTTTCTCTTGCTCAGTCTGGTCTCAAACTCCTGATCTCAAGTGATCTTCCCACCTCATCCTCCCAGAGTGCTAGGATTACAGGTGTGAGCCACCACACCTGGCCAAGTTTCCTGTTTTCTTCCCACATCCTAACGGGTTATCCTACACATGCCAGATCAAGGATGGGTTTTCCACCGAAATGTCTTGTGGCCAGGGAGTAGCACAGCTATGGCTGCCATCCATCATTTCAACACTCCGGCAGCCCAGGGTACTTTGCCTAAATGAGAGGACAGCCTTAAGTTAAAGCTGGTCTCTGGCTTAACTGGGCATGACCATGGGAGTGTCCCATGCAGGAGGGGAAAGCAAGTGTCATCTGTCCTGGGTAGTGGCCACAAGTAGTTGAAAACTTCTAGGCTAGAGAGATACACTGACAGATAAACAAATACAGTGAATGCTATAATAAAGGTACATTCAAGGACCTATAAGAGACAGAATAAGGAGAAATCCAAGAAGTCTTCAGAGTAGAAGTGATGGGACCTTTGAGCTGAGCTTAAAAAAAAGGGTGAAATTTCAACAGGAAGGAGAATGAGCAACCAGGGCAGAGGTTACAGCATCTGCCATGGCACAGAGCTAGGGGGTGACTGCTGAAATATTTGGGAAATGCTGAAATACTCAGAGCTGATCAGAAGGAGCAAGAGTGAATGAAACTGGCTTCGTCCACCTCATATTAACATTGTACAGTATTTTCTTAAGAGAATTGGGGATGTTTTATTTCCTTGGCAAGAAATAGCATCTCCTCTTGTTATCCTCCTTAGTGCTTGGGTCTGGGAAATGGTGAAGAAACTTGAAAGCCACACTAAAGAGCTGGCCTTAGTCCAGTATGCGTCTGACAGTATCTTACAGGCAGAGGTGTGGCGTGATTAGATATCTCCCACAGCGTTGCCAAGGAGACACTGAAATGCAGTCCAAGGTCCACTGACATCAAATCACCTGGAGAGCTTATTAAGGTAGATTACTGGGCCCCATCCAGAATCAGAATTTCTGGGGGTGCATATAGACAGCAATTTGTTTTTCAACAAGCTCTCCAGCTAAAGTTTGTTTGTTTTGTTTTGTTTGTTTGTTTGTTTTGAGACAGAGTCTCACTCTGTTGCCCGGGCTACAGTGCTGTGGCGTCAGCCTAGCTCACAGCAGCCTCAAACTTCTGGGCTCAAGCAATCCTTCTGCCTCAGCCTCCCAAGTAGCTGGGACTATAGGCATGCGCCACCACGCCCGGCTAATTTTTTTTTTCTATATATATTTTTAGTTTTCCAGATAATTTCTTTCTATTTTTAGTAGACATGGGGTCTCGCTCTCGCTCAGGCTGGTCTCAAACTCCTGAGCTCAAGCGATCCTCCTGCCTCGGCCTCCCAGAGTGCTAGGATTACAGGCGTGAGCCACCATGCCCAGCCATCCAGCTAAAGCTTTTTCCTACATTAATCACCCACTGGCCTTATCCCCACCCCCAAATAACTCAGGAACACATTAAAATTTGAGAACATTAAAATTGAGTTCAGAGTCCGCTGGGCTGGAAGGGCAGCCCCTCCAGGAGATGAGCTCACCTTGCTCATCCCTTGCCCCCACCCCAAGAAACCTGCCCGCAGAAGCCCAAGCTGGGGACAATTGCAATACTGTCACCCACCCCAGCCCCCTCCTAAGCACCTTGTGGACTGGGGACAAGCCTTTAGAAGATAGGAGAAGGGCACATCCTTCATTCCCTGAAACCCATTTTCAGCCATCCAGATCTGACTTCGAATGGCACCTCCTCCTCAATTCCCTCCCCAACTTCTACCGGCCAGGACCACTGCTCCCTTTCCAGCCTCTGAACTCACTTATCACCAGGCCTGTGCATGAACAGCTTAATTATACTGCATGTAACTGTCTTCTTTGCTTTGTGTCTTCCCTAAAACTGAGTAGACGGTTTTTTACTGCTGTTCTCACAGGGCAGTGGTAAAACTTGAAAACAGCCTAGTGCATCAGAGTCCTGTCCAGTTTCAACCCTGGCAATGAATTTGGGTCTACTCATGCAGCTCGCACATAGTAGGTGGAGACAGAGGGAAGAGAGAAGCCTCTGAATTAGTGTCTCTGCTGTGAGCCTAGTTGGGGAGTGGAATGCAATCCTCCCAACTTGGCCTCCCAGAGCGCTACATACAATGGAGTTTTATTTGATAAGTGAAAATGAAAATTGTGTGGTCATCTAATTACATATATATATATACATGCATACACACATATAGTCCCAATTCCTTTGTCTGAAGTTCTAATATAAAAGCCTCATCAAGATGTTTTTATATAAAAGTTACCTGAAATCAGGTGCAAGCTGATGCCACGGGCTCACACAGTGTTGCCAGGGTCGGCTGGAGCCGTTAGTTCTGCCCGCACACCTGCCCCCAGGTGGAGAGAAGCAGAGCTTATCCTCCAAGTCAGGGTGTCTACACTCACCTGGAACTGGGTCCCCAAGCACTGGAGAACAGGAAACTCTAGGGACTTGGAGTCACTAACAAATTTCTTAAACCGTCCAAGCCACAGTATTTTCGTATGTGAAATGGGGCTAAGGACACCCCACAGGATTATTGTTGAAGACCAACACTTGACAAACCGCAAGTGCTACGCAAGTGTTAGTGTTTACTTCCACTAGAAGGAAGAAAAGAACACACCCAGATAAGGACCTTCTTAAAATAATCAAATGGAAAATCTAAGTCCTTCTTCTGTACTTTCCCAGCCCAGTTGGAAGTGATGGGTTTCTATGAAAATGGGCAGAAGAGGAGGGGCCCAGGCACAGTTCTATGTGGCACAGGAGACAGGCCAGCAGAGGCAGGCAGGACATTGACCCCTGGAAGTTTTGATTCATTTGGTCTGAGGTGAGCCCAGAAATTCACATTTTTTTTTCAACCAAGCTTCTCAACTGGTTCAGGTTTGGGAAATATAAATCAATACTTATCAATGTGTGTTCCTTGAACCAACAGCATTAGGATTACATGGGAACTTACCATAAATGCAAACTCTAAGGTTTCATCCTGGACCTACTCAATTGGAAATTCTGGGGATGGAACCCAACATGCCCAAGTTTGAGAACTTCTAGTAGACCACGGTACAAAGGTCCTTAACAGTCATTGCTCTGATACAAAGGGATTAAGGTCAGAGTCCAGACAGAAAACTCAGGAGTGCTGCGAGGTCCAGCCCAGATGGCTGTGGTCACACATGGGACGATAGCTGATTCAAAGGGACAACAGGGTCCAGCTGCCCTCTGCCCCCTGCTCATCTGGGTGAGCAAGGTAGGTAGGTTATATCCTGGTGGTCAGAGAAAGGCTAGGACCTCCAAGCTATGTTGATCTATTACTCTGAATTTCAGTATGGTTTTGCACATTGGTTGAAACAGGCTGCCAACCGTAGTGTACAAAACATCAAACACTAGTTTAAAGTATCAGTGCGTGATAACAACCAAGTTTTAACAAATCATAGAAAAAAAGATTGGAAGGAAACACACCAAATTAGAGAAAGTGTGGGCTAATCTTAAAATTACGGTGCAGTTTTATTCAGGTGTCTAACCCTAACCACCCCCTTCTTCTGGCATACTTGTGATGAGGGAAGAAGCCAGGGGACAGGTGTGGAAGGCAGAAAGTGTTGCAAGTGTGGCCATTGGCCCAACTTGGAAGAGTTGGACCGAGTTTCCGAAACTGTGTTCCAGGAGATGTTAACATGTGCCAAGATCAAAAAAGTTTGGAAAAACTCTACTTTTAATGGCTTTCACCTAGAAACACACTCTGCATTTTTTTCCACTAAAGGTGCCGAGAGATCCTGTAATAAAGAAACCCGTTGAGCTTCATTTGATCCAGAATTTCCCATTTTTATTAAGCACAGACCCTTCTTGACCCACAACGTCCTATGGAGCAGTGTTCTGCAGAATGCTGTTTGGGAAACACAGCTCTACATAAATCGCCTGCCAGGAACTTCCTTACCCTCCCACTACAGTCCACTAAACCTACTTGCCTTCTCCCATGGACTCAGACCAACCTAAACACTTAAACCTAGTTCTGTCCTGGACAGGAAGTCTAAAAACAGCTTCTGCTCTACGCAACCTCTAGTTAGGGGCAGGCTCCACTCTTGTTCTCCTGCCTGGATACCTCCTGGGTTTTTTGCCCAGACTGCGTATCATCAGACATGGGTCCCCGATCATTTTTTGCAAAGGAACTGCCTCCTCCCCACTGTCTCTTCCAGACCTGAGCCTGGCCTGCAGGCCGGCACACCTCTGCCTGCTGCTCCCCGCAGCAGCTATCCGTGGGTGTGACCTCTGAGCCGCCGGTTGCCAGCACCCGTTGCCCTTCCCATCCAGAAGCTTTCCTGCCCCTCCCCTGGGCGGATTGTCTCCTGTTTTCACTCGAATGCCAACTCAGCTCTCCAAACACTTTGTTGGCTAATCTTCAGATGTTTTTCTAAAGACTCGTATTTTCTTGGTAATAAAGTCAGCAATGACAAATTGCTGGTCATAAATCTGTCGGGGCTTGGGTGGAGCCTCTGCTGGATGGCGACATTGCGTGTCCAAGGCAGGCGACCACTACAGTGCGTACAGTATGGTCAAAAGAACTGGAGGTGGGCCACTTGCCTTCTGGACCTAGACCTGTGACCTTGAGCAAGCCCCTTAACCTCTTGGAGCCTCTGTGTTCCCATCTATACACAGTGAGAGTAATAATACCTGTCCCTGACTACCTCAAAAGGAGGCATTAGGAGTATTAAGATAAAATAAAGTATTATGGGCTCTTTAAATGTCCATCACCACAGCAACATAAGGCGCTTGTTATCGGTACTTCATGACTTTGCGTCTTTCTGCCCACATCACAGGCTCAGGGTGAGGGCAGAGTGAGGCAGCTGTTGCTTTACTTATTTAGAGACACGAATGTTTTTCAAAGGTTGACTCTGCAAACCTACGCTATGAAGTATCAGTGACATCACTGGCCATGCCCCCTTCGTCTCATCGAATCGAGAGTTTGTGCGAGTGAAGAGACCCATGCGTTCAGTCTGCTGCTTTGGCACAGCAGCACGGTCATAACCCAGCCAGGGCCGGCCCTGGCCAGGGCGCGAGTTCCTGCTCTGTTGGGATCAGCACCACGCCCAGGCAGCAGGAGTCTGCCCCTCCTGCCAGAGGACGAGCCCCAGACCCAGCGATGAGAGTGGGGCTGGGAGGGACATGGGACCCCTCAGGGGAGACCCTGGGGCAGCGGGTGATGGTTTTGCTCTGGAGTCAGAGGACTCCGATTTGCGTTTCAGCCCTGCCACTTACTAGCTGTGAGACCTCAGACGTGGGACTTAGTTTCTCTGGCCCTTATACTTCTTTCAAATGAAGACAATGGTGCCTACTTCATAGGCTGATGTGGCAGCAACATAAAACCGCCAAAGCCCTATACGAGTGTGAGCTGGCAGGGTGGAGGCCATGCTCGTGGTGCTGATGGTGGTGAAATGGTGGAGATGGAGGTGTTGGTAGTTGTGCAGTCCTGGAATTGGATTCCAGAGGAGAGTAAGTGAGTCTGTCCAAAAATCACCAGAATTAATCCAAACTAGAAAAGAGCCTTGAACTTTGAAGAGCCCAGAAGATAGCAAAGACCCCTAACAAAGCGGTCACTGGCCTCACATGCCCACGTTGTCCTGGTGACCATGCCCTGGAGCTTAGGATGGCTTTGGTCACTGTGGGTGTGCAGTGGAGGCTGCAGGAAAACCTCCTTGCTGCAGGGATGGCCCAGGGTGTCAACAGAGGGATGAGGAAGAGGAACATTTGCTTTCTCTTTCTGTCTGGTCCTGGGTCACTGGACCACAGAGCTCAGCAGGCTGCAGACAAGACTGGGACCTAGATTTTAAAGTTCTAACCTACAGTCTTCCACTTTCTGGTGAAGCAGACTTCAGTCTTTCTAACCACCTTTCAGGTGAGGTCTGTGTGGGATTTTAATGAGATGTACATTAATATGCACATTAAAATATGAGGCGCTATACTACATGTGCTGTGTCTGGCCTTAAAGCCCCTCATTGGTCTCTGGTGAACTTTTTCCTCATTTGTGAATTGAATGTGCATTCCTGATCATTCTACAGGTATTTACTGTGCACCTACCTCGAGCCAAGCCTTGTGTTAGACACTGGAGATGGGGCAGTGAATAACATTGACGGTCCAGGTGTGCAGAGCTTATGGCAATGTCATCAAAAGAAATGGAGACCGAGGCCATGGTCATAGCCAGCCTTCTGGGGCAGATGCTTTACCGGCTGAATTTGGGGAGATGCCCAGAGCACAGGACACTCCTCTGACCCCTTCCTCTGGAGCTGCCCGCCTTGCTGTTGAGCAGCGAACACAGTGAGCGGTTACAGCTGCTAGTGCTGGAACCAGACAGAGCTGAGTTCACTACTTGACATACAGTAGGAGCATACTGTATGTAGAGCCGAATTACTCAGCTATGGCTGCCTCTCCTTCCAGCTGCCTTCCTCCTCCTGGCCCTCTCTCTTCTCTCCTTTTCCTCTTCTTCTCCACCCCTCCCCTTCTTTCTCCTCCAGAATTGTGCTACCCTGAAGAGGCCTCCTTTATTCTTTCCTGCTATTTTCTTTTCCCCATTTCTTCCAAAACTCTCCACGTGCATGTTACCAGTCTGTGTGGCAAAAACAACTGGGATCCAACCGCCCTCAGGAGTTTCTTTTTTAAGCCAGGATGACATACACACATCACGCACCCCTTACACACAGCGCGTGGGGACATCGCTAGCGTTGCAACCTTGACTCTTCCTTTTGCACACTCTGCAGCTCCAGCGCATAGCTGGGGCCAATCATCCGCCCACAGGCGCCGGGGCGCTGGGAGGCCTCCAGCTGCTGTGCTCAGAGAAGATTAAATGCAGCTGCGACGCGCTCGGCTGTGCCAGGCGGCCCTGCAGCTGGAGTACATTGCGCAGGGGACCTCCCCTTCCTCTGGCAGATTCCGCTAACAGCAGCAAACACAGCTCAAAACCTCGTCCCCAGTGGGGACAGAGGGGAATGCCGAGCAAGCAGTGCTGTCTGAATTCATGTCCTGGCTGTAAGGCAGGAATTTTAGAAATTCATTCCTACAGAGGGGAATAAATCACCAAACCAGTGGCACCAGGGGGATGGCCGGACTGCCTAAGCTCACACTGCTCCCCCCTTGGTTACTCCCACCGTGAAACCAGAGCCGGACGCTTTGAACAGTGTTGTGGATGAGGCTCGGATCCCAACCTTCCCTGTAATTGCTGTGGATATTGTGTGACCAGACTGTGCCCAGAGGACGGAACTTGATCTCCAGGATAGAATATCCGACATAGATTCTCTCTTACTAAAAGGAAAAGAAGAAAATTGCCTGTGGCTTTCCACGTGAAAGAAATATAGCTGGACTCCCTCTTTCCAAGCCCCTGTTTACGACAAAGCTAACGTGGACGGACTGATGTGTGTTCACTCCAAGGCACCTGGGTTTTCAGGATGAAAGAGGGACCCAGCTCTCTGCAATACAGGCCAACTGGAAAGACGGAGCAGGAAGAAGGAGAGTGCTGATGTTCACTCCCAGCCTTCTCCGTGATGAGATGGGGGCTTCAGCTCCTTCATCCTCATTGTTGAGGTGATGTTTGTAAGGCATAATGAATCCCATTTTACAGATGAGGGAACTGAAGCTTAGCAAGGTGAAGAAACATTCCCTTAAAGAGCCGAATTTACACAGCAAAGTCAGGATTCAGAGCCAGCTGGCCTGATTCCAAAGCGCTTTTCTCTACAACCCACTGTGTTCATGTGTTCAAAGCTCCAGAAACTTCCCCCAGGGGTGTCAGGGGTAGCACTGTAGATGTGGAAGGTAGATTTGTAATTAAAGCTTGGAAAATCCATGACATCCTTGGAAACTACCTGACTGATAATTCACCCCACGATGTTTCCCAGCAGCAGAATTGGGGCTCAGGCCCTGACACATTTCAGTGTCCTGAACCAACCCTGGGCAGGTATGTGGCCAGGTGTGGGCGCTGGAGGTGCTCTTGCAGACACACATCTGTCGCAACAGACGCCGCCGCATGTCCGCCAGCCTCCTTCCCACCATCCCCCGTCCTCAGCCCAGCTCCCGGGTGGCTCCCTTGCCAGGCCCGGGGCTACTGCCTGTCTGGCTGGTCCCTGATCCGAAGTCTTGCTCCCAGGCTGTTGGGCTTTCAGGTGGTTACCTGCCTGCCCTGGCTTCTCACCAAAGCCAAGTAATGCCCTTTTCCGTATCCCTCAGCTGGACCCAGAAAAACCCACATCATTTGTCAATCAAACTGATGTGTGGACATAGTGATTTTTTGGCTGCCTCCCACAAATGGGTCACCCTCCCTCCCCACACGGCTACCTGTTGCCTCCTATTTCCAACCTCAGTCTCACCCCTCCCACCTACCAAGAGGCCTTCCAGCCCAGCCCATCTGAGCCGTGCCTGTCACAGGTGTGGAAACAGTGACTATGAAGGGGTAACAGAGCACTGATGCATTATTTAACACAAATGTGCAAAACAGACACATAGAACTTTCCCTGCCCGACAGTAAAAATGGAGTTACAGGATTTAACCACAGCACTGGGACAATTCATGATTTCTCACCAATAACTTTCCATAAAGATTTACTGACTGTAAGAACACACTAACTGAGGCATTCCTCACACACATCATACTGACAGCCCCTTCACCCTCCTGGGGCCGGAATGATGCCCCGTTAGGAAGCAGAGATGTGAAACCAAAGCCTGGAAGCCCAATGGAGTGCAGGGTGGCTGTGCCATCGCGTCCAGCGGCACCCCCTGGACCACACAGCGCGGCCAGCAGCTGGTGGAAGACGGGTAATAAAAAGTGTGAGAAGTTCCCGGTATCCTGCGAAATATGGAGAACCCTAATTTCTCATTGACCACATTTGCTTATGCAAGGCAGCTGTAAAGGGCATTACTGAGTGAAAGGGCAGAAATCAATAATTCACTGTCAGCCGATGGCCTGCAATCTTTGGCATGTACCCAAGAACACAAAAGGAAGCTGGCCAAGAGACCAGAATCTACGCTGGCCCAGCCTGCACGCTGAGCACGGACGAGCCAAACCGGGCCTGCCTGTCCCAGCTGCCAGCCTCCCCGTCACAGTGGACCCCCAGTTTCCCTACCTGCTGCCCCTCGCTGTCCAGGGCTTCTCCTTTGGGATGGGTCTCCTCCTCCTGGGAGTCAGGGTGCAGTGGAAGGATGCCTCAGTGCTGTCAGAGCCAGCGCCCCAGACAGGCCAGGGCACACCTCGCCAGCCTCCCCATAGCCCTCACGGCAGCCTAGAGAGGCCGCCCACGCTTGCTTACTATTCTCTTCCACGTCCACCTGGGCACCTGCAAAAGCGGTGTTTCTCAGAATCACCTGGAAAGCTGGTTAAAACACAGATTGCTAGGATCCATCTAATTCAGTAAGTCTGGAGGGAGTCAAAGAATTTGAATTTCCGCAAGTTCCCAGGTGATGCTGATGCTGCTTGTGCTGGGAGCACACCAGGAGAACCGTCACCAAGAGAGTTCCCGACAGTGCTTTGGATCAGTGTAGGCGCCACCTTGCCCTCCTACAAAATGTGACCATCATGAGTCCAAGAAGGAACTAGATGGGGAAATACACAAACAGCTCTGCTCTCTCATCCAATGTAAGACACTGTTCACCTTGAACAGGGGCCTGGCTGTAATATTGTCCTTGAGTTCCAGTTTGGGGACAATGAAATGAGACCTTTGTGGCCCTTTAATAACACACCACATACGATGGGCCCAAGACAAACTTCTTACCGAAATCCATGCGGCAGCAGATTCCGGGTCCTTGGCCTCGACATATTACAAAGCTGGTGACTGCAGGGGCCTGTCGGCGGCAGCCCCACTTGGGGAAGCCCCGAAGTTCCATATGGGGCTTCCCCGGAGCTGCTGCTTCCTCCTGAAGCGGGCCTGCAGGCCTCCTCTTATTTACAAAACAAAAGCAAATAAAATATAAAGGGCTGTGTGTGTGTAAATATTTGAGGATAATTGAGCTGGCATAAGCAATGGTCCAGGAGAACCAGATTTCTCATGAAAGGGACAAAATAGAAAGTTAAAGCTTCCTAGAACCTCTTGTATTATCCTGGATAAAGCTCCAGCCCATTCTACTAAGTGAAGTATCACAATAATGGAAAAACAAGCACCACTTGTACTCACCATCAAATTGGTATTAACCGATCAACACTTCACGTGCACATATTGCAGTAACATTCATCAGGTGTTGGGCAGATGGGAGGTGGGAGGAGGGGATGGGTATACACACACCTAATGGGTACGGTGCGCACTGTCTGGGGGATGGACATGCTTGAAGCTCTCACTCGGGTGGGGCAAAGGCAATATATGTAACCTAAACATTTGTACCCCCATAATATGCTGAAATAAAAAAAATAATGATAAAAACAAAACAAAAAAAGCAATAAGGTGCTTCATGCACAGGAGCTCAAGCAAGCAGGCAGCCCACTCTGGCCTCCCACTTTCCAGGGAAGACAACCCTGGGCTTGGCGGGAAGGCACACGGGTTCTAGGCCTGCCTGTCACTAACTGGATGTGTGACCTCAAGGGGCCTCTCAACAGCACTCAATCTGTTGCTGCTTCTGTCAAAGAAAAAAAATCCGCCCTGTCAAATTTAATAAGTTGTCAGAAATGGCATGATGATGCTGGGTGACATTATTTATGTTTGTTAGTATTAGTGTTATTCTTTTCTAGGACAGGATTATTTATGCAAAGCAGCCTCCCCCATATTCTGGGACACTTTCCCGAGTCCCCTCCTTCCTCTCATAATTTTTTCCAATGGCATCTGTTTGTTCACCCAACACTCATTGAGCCGTCCTTGCCAGCCACAGCACCAAACACCACAGTCCAAAACCAAAGCAGAAAAGATTCTCAGTCCCAAAGAGCCGTCAGCCTAGTGGGAGTGACAGCAAGTGCCAAATAATCCCATTGCAGTGGGATGCGTTGACAGGAGGGGGTGCAGGGGGCACTCCCAAACGGAGGCAAGGCCTGTGGCAGACAAAGCTAGTTCCTACCCAGTGTCTATTCTCCCTTTTTCCTTAGTAACCAAGCTCCCAATCTGTAGTTTGATATAGGTCCACCTGGAACAGCAACTATATTTTCTATCCTCCCTAGCAGCTAGATGTGACCATGTGACTAAGTTCTGGCAAAGGAGATGCAATTGGGAGTGGTGTGGGGCTACTTCTAGAAAACTTCCTTAAACAGCAATTGTCACGTGCCATTTCTTACCCCTTCCTCCATCCTGTTGCCTGGAATTCAGATGTGATGGCTGGAGCTCCAGCTGCATTTTAAACCATGAGGATAGTGACATTCTTGAGATGACAGGGCAGTGGACTGGAGAGGGTCTGGATCCCTAATAGCTTTGTGGATCTTCTGGACCAATTCTGTACAATATCTCCAGACTTCATTAATATGAGAAAAAGTAAAGTTTTTTAATTTTATTTTATTTCTTTAACCTCTTCATATTGTTACAATGGCGGAGAAAAAGTAAACTTTTACGTCATTTTTAAGCCGCTGTTATTTTGGATTTTTTGACACATACACAACTGAGCCTAATCTTTAAGTGATTCAAGACCAGATTGTGAGTGGCTTGAGGACTTTGAGCTTCATTCTGTAGACAATGAGGACCTACAGACAGTTTATAAACTGTGAAGTAATTTGATATGTAGAGAAAAAGGAAAAAGGAATAAAAATGGCCCAAGATTTAAAGAGACTATGGAAGCATCCTTCTGTTGATACAAATGACTGGCTTGGAGGGAAGGGAGCTAAGCCTGGTTTTAGATCTTTGGACTTTGAAGTAGTTGCAAAGTCTCCATGTTAAAGAACCCAAAAGGAGGCTGGAGGTGTAGAAGCAAATCTTAAGAGAGAGGTAGGAACTGGAGATGTGATTTTGGAACTGCTCATGTAAAAGTAACAGCTGACACACTACGACATGGATGAACCTTGAGGACATTATGCTAAGTGAAATAACCAGTCACAAATGGACAAATACTGTGTGATTCCACTTTCCCAAGGTACCCAGAGTAGTCAGATTCATAGAGACAGAAATAGAATAGCGGTTGCCGGAGACTAGGGGGAGGGGGAATGGGGAGTCAGTGTTTAACAGGGACAGAGTTTCAGTGTTGCGAGATGAGAGGGCTCTGGAAATGGATGGTGGCAACAGCTGTACAACGATCTAAATATTTTTAATACCGCTGAACTGTACACTTAAAAATTATTAAGATGGTAAAAAATACCTACATATAGATGAATAAATAAATAAAGGAAATATTTGGTAGATTAAAAAGTAGTAATACCTAAAGCCCTAAAAGTAAATGAGGCTTCCTGGGAAAGAGAGGAAAGTGAGCCGGAGGGGCTCACATTTGAGGGACAGGCGGAGGAAGCTAATCCAAAGACAGACAGACAGGCGGCCTGAAGGGAGAAAAGATCTCACATCACAAAGGCCAAGGAGGGGGAGAATTTGTGACATGATTAGCAGATTTTTGGAAAGTAGCAACGGCAGAGAGAGAAAGAGAGAGAGAGGGATTGTTCAACAAACTCTAGCCAAATTATTTTGATAACAAAGGCGTCTCCAAGTTAGCACTGAGTTCAAGATTGAAACTGCAGGTGGTGACCATCTAAATTGGATTTTTTCAAAGCTGGTCAAAAAAAACGTCATGTACAACAAGACCAGGCCTGCATAAAGGACAACCCGGGCATCTAGTCCATTGTCATCATTTTCAAAGCAAAAGGCCGCCTGCATGAAGTACAATGGAGAATCTGTCAAATTAGAAGTGAGTTTCTGGACTGGAATAGACACTCAGCAATGCGGAATAAAAAGGGCTTGCAGCTCGCGAGGGAGAATGCCACGGGAGAGGGAGTTCAAAGATGGCCCCGCAGAGAAGGGATTCTAGAAAAGAAGCTTCACTGTCTTAAAACAACTCATTCCACTTTGAGTTTGCTCAGGGAGGTGACATTTAACACCTGACACATCTGTGGTCACTTTAAGAACTAAGTGAGGCAACAAGAAAAAAAGCCTTAGCTTGATGTTTGGGAACAGAATTCCTCTTAGGGACGACACCGTTACCCCACAGCACAGTACGTTTAGAAGCCTTGAGATGGACGGTAGCACTGGCAGCTCGGGCTCTCGGCAGGCAAGCCGGCAAGAGAGACAGTTAAAGGGAGCTGCGTCAGTGCAGGGTGAGAGGGCAGAGGGGACAAGCAGCTCTGCAGAGCCGCCAAAGACCTTCTAAGAATAGAAGCTTCACATAGACCATTGTGTGAGAGTGTGTTATGAAAATGCGCTCCTTCTGTCTTCTCAAACTTCAGCAAAGTAGGGAGGTTTGCATAAAAAGTAAGGAACAAGTATGAATTCTGTGTTGGCACAACAGGAGGGTAGCAATAAAGGGAGAGGTCCCAGGCAAGTGCAGACAAGAGCTCACTGGGGAACAGAAGTTGGAACCAGAAGTGACCAGGAGAACGATGCCAGGAAGACCCCAGGCAACATCTGGGCTGGGTTACCATGAACTGGCTAGGCTGTGCGGGGGTCTGGGATTGTTGTAGTAGCTACTCATTCTCTTTAGCAATATGCCAGTCCTGTCCCCTGCAATTCCTCATAATGAGTATAAGGATGAGGGTCAAGTGAAGCCAAGAGATCAAAAAGGGGAAACTAAGGAAAGGTCATCAGGCTTGCAAAACAGCAAATCACCGATGACGTTGGAAGGGGAATGTGCGCAGGATCCGGGCGAGGGCCGCTATATGCAGTCCTGTGGGTCAGGAATCTAGGAGCAGTCTAGCTTAGGGACTCTGGCTCACGGTTTCTCATAATGCTCCAGTCAAACTCTCAGCCCGCTGGGGCTGCAGTCGTCTCAAGTCTCCCCTGGGGCTAAAGGATCCGCTTCCAAGCCTGCTTGTTGGGAAGTTGGGAGGGGCCAGTTCCTCACAGGCTATTGAGCTGAGGGTCTCAGCTCCTCTTGCCCTGTGCAGGCCTCTCTACAGAGTTGCTCACAACTTCCCCAGCGAGCAATCCAAGAAAGAGAAAGGGGGAGAGGCACGGGAAAGACGCAGAGCAGATGCGCAGTACAGAAGCCACAGTGCTTTTATAGCCTAATCCCAGGGGCGACACCCCATCCGTTTGAATAGGTGAACAACTCAAGACAAGGGTCTTACAGGCTGCGTGAACATGGGAGGTGGGGGTCATCGGCGCCATCTCAGAGGCTGCCTAACAGGGTTTAAAGTCTCAAACACCCTTTCAGAGGGCAAAACCTTTCTCTCATCCTGGGGGTGAAATCACCAAGATGGGAACAGAGCTTGGGAGCACTTCAAAGGTCACTTTAAACAGGGACCAGAGTGTGCTCCAGTGAGGGACACGGTGGCTGAATTGAGCCAGATGGCAGGAAAAATGGCCATAGGCTACCCCTTGTCAGGGGCCGGGTCATCTGCTTCACAGGCATCGGCTTTAGTGCCCCAAGTGAGCTGTCTGCATCTACCTTACGTGGGTGTGAAGAAAGTTCACGAATGCCAACAACGGGTTTCTAACCCAGAGTGCACGGCTCATGCAAAAATCTAAAGAGGCATTCAAGGAAAACAAAGGGCCTCAGAGGTGGGCTGTTTCTGCTTTCTAGGTGGCAGAGCCTGTTACGCAGAGGAGGGGAGGTAAGAACAGCCAGTGCCAGGCAAGACCTGTTTCCAGCACTGCCAACGGCCAGCTGTCCGGGCCTCCCAAAGGGCTGGGCTCGAGGCTGCCAATCATTCCAGGTATACAAGTCCTGGCCATACTCCCCCTACCCCCAACTCACCCACCATGAGACTCTATGCTTTCTTTTAAACTTCTGGAGAACAGAGAGGCACAAGGATGAAAGAGAGGTATTTCCAACTTGGAACATACCATTAGACTACGGCCCACTCTTTTGGATTCTTTTAGAGGCTCCTGGAATTTCTGAACCACTCCTGAGTTGATCCAACTTCATAAATACTTATCGAAGGCCTGCTATGATGACGGGTCAGCTCCAGGCCACGGGCTGCCGCAGACGAAGTGGGCCAAGACAAAGCAGAACTAGGAGTTGGACCCAACAGGTGGGCACAGCGGCAGGAAGTTGCCAGTCCCAAGGCTGAAGTCCGGGGCCATTTCATCAGGGATGTTGCCATGAACTCAAATGTCAAAGCCAAGGGCAGAGACTGACATGAGACCAAAGCAAAGACAAGTATAAGACTTAGAAGCCGAGTGAGAGAGCCAAAGCTAGTGCTCAGCAGTTCCAAGTGAGCAGGGGAAACATGGCCTAGCCCTGGCCAGAGAGCCGAGGCCAGGAACCAGCATCCATTCCTGAAAGCAGGGGTGACGTCTGGCTTGTTCAGCTTCCTATCCCCAGTGCCTGCACAGTGACAAGTGCAGGTGCTCACGCCAGGCAGGAGAGCACAGGGGTGTGGTCATTTTCGTAGATACCCATAAATGAAGATTTGGGGTCCAAATCTGGGGTGAGCATCAGGAAACAAGCAGAGAATGGTTTTCAGACACAGAGGCTAGGAAAGGCCACCCAGGATTCAGAACAGGTGGGTGGGGACACCTAGCAGCCCAAGTCATGTGTGCTGATTCTGGGGCATGCTTAGGATTAATCACAGAATTAATTAATTCCAGGATTAATCCTTTTAAGTGGCCTTCCCGCCTCTGCTAGACTGAGGACCAGAACCATGTCTGTCTCGCTTATTGAGCATCCCCCGGCCTAGCACAGGGCCTGGCAGGAACTAGGCACTCAGCAAACGTGTGTTGAGGGGGCAACTGTTCTCCGAGAAGAGAAGGAATCTGCAGGGGGTGGAGCAAGGTCTAGGACTCAGAGAGCCTTCAAGGTCAATGCAGAAGGAGAGATTTTTTTTTTTCCAGGTTATCGGGATTCTGGGGCAAACAACAGAGCCCAGATTTCAGGTCAAGAGCAGCCAATGTGATGGCAACCTTCTATTCCACATTCTTTCCCCAGTCACCCTCCTGGCGCTCCTTCAGAGTAGAGCAGAGGACTGAAATGACAACAGCCGTTCAGCTTTCTCAGACCCCAATCTCCAGATCGTGCAGACGTAAAGGCAGAAACCAAGCCACAGTCTTCAGCATGAAACTGTAGGATGCTCCCTCTGCCCATGACTGGGTGGGAGACCTTGAGCCAGTCTTTTAACCTGTCTCCACCTTAGCCTCAAACTATTTGCTCATCTGTAAAATGAGGGTATTCTACTGGAAAGACGACTCTGTGGTTCTCTCTCTTTTCTGATGCTCTGTGATCCAATTATTCTGGTTTGCTCTGGAGATAATATGGATTAGGATTGCTCCACCATGAAAATATGCAGGGAGTGGCTCATCCGCTTCTAGTGAGAACTGGAGTGGGCCTCGAAGAAATGCGGTGTACACACCGTCCCTTTTCGTTTCCATGGAGTCTGGTTCTCTGGAACTCCGTGTCTGTGGAGGAAGGTGAAGCATATTTCCTGTAGGCAGTTGCTTATGTTTCCTAAGCCCTCTAGGGAAAGGCAGCATGATAAAGCTGAAAGCTCGTTGAACTTGAGAATGGGAGGCCCTGGGTGCTGGTCCTAACCAGGCGTGCAAGCTGTGGGTCTCCCTTTGCTCATCTGTAACAGATAGAACACCACCTCCAAGACTGCTGGAGAAGCAAAGGCCTCCCTAAGACATCACGTACCAAACAGATGTGTAATACTGCTAGGGGATCCAGTCAAAATGGCGATAGAACATGGGAGAATGTGTGGGGCAAAAGGCCCATAGTTTGGAGGCACAAAGGATTTCTTAAAGATTTGTACATTCTAGAAAATTAAGTTTAAAGCTGGACTCTATGCATCTGTCTGGAAAGATGCAACGTGGCATAGCTGCTGAACCAGTGAAACTGGAGGATCACAGTTCCACCTCTACCATTTACAGGCTGTGTGACTGAGTGCATACCACTTCATCTCTCTGAGACTCAGTGTTTTCATCTATAGAATGGGTATAACATTCTTACCCTGCCTACTTCCCAAAGTTGTCACAGGTCAACCTTGGTTGATCAAACATGATCATATGATCAAGTAAGGTCATGTTTTTTAAAATATGGCCCACTGTGAAGGCTCACACAAACTGGGCATCCGTGCTCCTTGAAGTGCTGGGCACTTCATAGGGGCTTCTAGCAATTAGTCCTGCTGTGTCCGTGAGGTATGGCCCAGCTCTCAGCGCCAGCCTTCAAAGTACATGGCACAGACAGACACCTCTGTGAGATGCTTTGGGGGCAGCTACAAGGCTTCATCTGCCCCCAAAACTTTCCCCTCCTCCCTAGCCTAGGGTCCCTCCCATTACAATCACTCCTCCAGAGATGTTCAATTATGAGATAGCTCAGAGCACAAGGCAAGGGGCAAGCAGGGCCTAGAATCCAACCCAAAGTCCACCCACCAAGGCCCATGCCTGCCCAGAAGGAGGGTGTTTTTCTCCAGTTCTTATGGGTGGTCTGCGATGGGGGCCAGCACACCCCTTGCCTGGAGGTTAGAAAACAAGTTATCAAGGTTTAAATGAACAAATGCTACCTGGGATGGAAGGGTCACTCTTCCCCCACCTCTTGTTAGTTAATGGAAACTGGCTCTGGGGAAATGAAATACTAACCAGTGAATTTCGTGTGTGTGTGTGTGTGTGTGTGTGTGTGTGAGAGAGAGAGAGAGAGAGAGAGAGATGTACGTGTGCATGTACATGCATAAACATGCTCAATGCGTGTTATACACACTCATATGCACATGTCGGTGTGTAAACCTCAGTCCTTGAGGGCACAGCAGGGACTGGTAGCATGGTGGGACCCACCAAGGAAGCCCAGTGTCAGCTCTGGGGAGCTGGGGACATGGGCGAATGCTGGATGAGAGACCAGGACAGCAAGGCCCTCAGCTGAGTCCTGGGGTGGGAGGCATGGAGGTGGTTTGACCAACACAAACTCGCCCGACCACATCACCTTGTTCAAGGTCAGCCTTCCAACTTAGGCTATGGGGGAACAACCCCAGTGTGTGAGACTCTGCGAGCAGCCACAGGACTCCACCGTCTGACCTCTGAGTTGACTTCAGCCATCCCCCAGAACACTTGCTAGCACACGTCCCTCCCTCCTGCTTGTCAAAACCCTGGGCACTGCCAGCTGGCTTCAGTCAGACATGAACAAGCAGCCATGGCCATTTCAAGGTCACTGGTGCAGTTGTGTCCACGTGGACTCTGGTGACTCCCCTGCTTCTCCTTCTGCTCCGAATGAGACACTTCATTGTTTGAAGCCTGAGAATCCTCCAGGGAGTTCTGGAAACTGGATGCTGGGCCAGACAATAAATAGAGGTGGCAGAACGTGCCATTTGTGGGGAGGTTTGCCTTCGGGGATAGCAGCACAATAGCCCACGGGTGCAGCTTCCCATAAACCTCGGCAGTGCAGTGTACAGCTCCCAGGCACGGTCGCCGCATAGCAGGAGGGCGGGGGCTGTGGCCACGCTGCTCCGCCAGCCTCCTGGGCCAGCGGAAGGGCCACAGAAAGGCACTCTCCTTCTGGCAGAATGAAGGGTATCTAACCCCGCTCCTTGGACTCCATCCCTTTACCTTCAGAGCCTGAGAAACGAAACCATGGGGAAAAGGAAAAGGAAGAAACCATAACCAGGGCAAACTACACACCCTCCCCACACCTCCTATTTTGGGGAACGAGGACTACTTGTTATAGGCCTTGTTGGTCTGGATGAAAGCATAGAAGTAAATAAACCTTCAAAGCATTTTCCAATGGTTCCTTCCATTTTAATGTAAAATTGATCTGGAGGCCAAAGACTCTCCGCATTCCAAGAACAGCTCTCATGTTATCAAGGTAGTGCAGTCCATTCTTCCGGCCTCCTCTGCGGCCCATGCACATGCTCACGCTGTTGTCTGTGTTTCCTCCTGTGTCTGAACACTCACAGGACATTGGGGAAAGAAAAGAGAGAAAGAAACACTCGGCCATGCTCTGGCAGTCATCTCAGTGGGTGGGTCTCTGTCTTGTTAATCGGGGTGGCCCTTGGTGCTGTTAGAACAGATATCATGACACTCATGGGGCCCAGCAAGAGTGCACATGGAGGCCCATATGTGTAGGCTGAGTTTTCTTAAATTATAGATCAAACTAACAAACTTAAATAAACATGTTCTACTAGCCTATCTTGACAAATATATATTCACAACGACCGAGAAGGCCAGGTTCAAATTTAGATTCTCACTCTCTTTGGATTCTGCTACACAGAGAGCCCCAGCTCCCGAATGCTCAGTCCCGGCTCATGGATCTCTCCTCCCATCCCTGATTCCACTTGCCCCCAGCCCAGCCCACATGCTCCGCTAATAGCCACCCCTTTGCCACCCCTTGACAGACCACACTGGCTGTGACCCCAGCCTCTGAGAGGATGGACCTAGGAAGGGTTGTTAGGTGTTAAGTGGTGGCCCAGAAGGAGCAGTGAGAGGCTGGTGGGCATCACTGTTATTGTCCTCTCCAGCGGGAGAGCAGGAAACAGAGAACAGACAAATTGGAGCCAGATCAGCCCTGTCGTCTTCCCTAGAGGACAGCGTGTGCTCCTTTCCTGAGGACATCAGTCTTTGGGTGTCCATGCCAGCCACAGGACAGCCTGTCGTCTCACAGTGGAGATCAGCGAACCATACTGCACCCCAAGCCTCATCAAATATTGACACAGCGTATAATGTCTTCCGAACACAATACACCACTTCTCAAACAAGATCCTGCCCTTCGTGACCCAGAGGAGGGTGAGGGCTTTCCACGTCCCTTAAGTAGCTACACATCTGGTAAATTTTGCCCCTAGTCAGGGGGCAAATGTCACATGTGCCATCCCTTCAAGGCAGGATGAAAGGTCCAGCTGCCTGCTTTCAGAATTTCCTGTCTCCCCCAGCTCCTCCAAGAAGGGGAGGGAAAGAGATGGAAACTATTGTTGGAAGCACCTCATCTGCACCGGGCTTGGGACAAAGGGCTGCGAGTGCACTGACTCCCTACCCCATGGGCGGTGTTGGCTGCTGTCTACAGAGGCGGGGACTGAGATGGAAGGGGATTAAGTAGGTAACTAAAGCAAGATCACACCACTCACACCAGGTGAAGTTGAATTTTACGTACTGCATCTACAACCAGCATGAGCTGGGCGCGGTGGCTCACACCTATAATCCCAGCACTTTGGGAAGCCCAAGTGGGAGGATCACTTGAGGAAAGTAGTTTGAGACCAGCCTGGGCAACATAGCAAGACCCTGTCTCTACAAAACATTAAAAAAATTAGCTGGGCATCATGGCATACACATCTATAGCCCCAGCTACTTGGGAGGCTGAGGTGGGAGGATCACTTGAACCCAGCAGTTTGAGGTTGCAGTGAGCTATGATAGTGCCACTGCACTGTAGCCTGGGTGACAGGGCAAGACCCTGTCTCCAAAAACAAAAAAACAAAAAACAAAAACAAACAAAAAAATAAGTAAAACAAAGCCAGAGTGCTTCCACTGACACATTTCAGGAGATGAGAACGGAAGCATGTGGGAAATCCCCAGCCCCCAGCAGGACCGTCGCCTAGGTCAGGCCCACTTAGCTGTGCCATTTCCCTAGAAGGTTTCACCATTGAAATTAAGGAATATTTTCTTACGGTTTATCACACAGTTGAGCAGAGTCAAAACTGTAAGTTCTTGTGGTATTGCCAAGCAGTCCCTGGCTGGGTCTCTTCTCCTGCCCCTCAGGAGCCACCTCAGTTTCCTTCTGTGCCTTGTCACCTCCCTCCCCAGAAGCAGTAGAGTCAGGAACGCCTGGCTTCTGGCACCAGGGGCGGTGCAGGGGAAGGAAAGCTTGCAGAGGAAAAAAATCCTTGATTAATGCAAAAAAAGAAAGCATTTTCCAGCCACATGCACACCATGTGATTACCCACATCTCTGCACATGCGCGCTGAGCAGGTCTGAGAGAGTGGACTGAGCAAGGCCTCATAGAACCAACGTGTTTGAGGGCGGTCACACAGTGAGTAAACACTGGTCCACAGAGAGGAGAGAAAAGACAAACATTTCCACTGTGAACCAAAATAAAATTTTAAGGCTCCCCTCCCCACCGACTGACTGAATGGACCCCCTCGTGGCCAAAGGAATATCCTAAAATTGTCTGCCAGGAGGAGGGAAGTCAGACATGCCTCATCATGCCTCCCTCCCTTCTTGGAGTCCTTTGTGACCCCTTAACAGGCCTAAGGGTGTGCAAGACAAACCTGCAGGTCCTCAATTTGCATAACAAATCTATGTCCGGTGGCTTATCTCTGACAACCATTCGTTATGTTAAAACATTCCAAGCCTCTAGACAAAGCTTCATGTCTTTAACCAATTACAAGCCAAAGAATCTTTAAACCCACCTATGACCCGTAAGCCCCCACTTCAAGATGTCCCACCTTTTTGGGCCAAACCAATGTATGCTTCCCACGTATTGATTGATGACTTTACATGTAACCCCTGTCTCCCTGAAATGTATAAAACCAAACTGTAACCCAACCACCTCGAGTCCACTTGCTCAAGGTTTCTTGGGATTGGCTCCGGGTCATGGTCCTCAAATTTGGCTCAGAATAAACTTCTTTAAAATATTTCAGAGTTTGGATTTTTTTCCATCCACACCACCCAGCAAGCCGAGGGATAACAAAACTCCTCAGAGGGCCAGAGAAATGGAGCGGAGAAGATAATGAGTTGTTTCCTTCGTGCTTGAATGAAAGGTGGGACAACTAAACTCATTCATTCCTGAGCACCTACTGTGTGCCTGGTCCTGAGGATGCAGCGGAGAGCGAAACAGACGCCGGAGGTTTCTAGCAGGTCTATGACCCGAGCAGGCCAAGCAGACAGAAGACATAGGAAGGGCACGTGTGGCTGCCTCCCTGGTGCCTGTTCCTCACAAAACAGCTTCCTGTCTAGCTCAGGTGTTGGAGGAGCCAGCCCTCCGTCCTCTCACTCTGGGGCACCATCTTGCCCCCCAGTCACAGGTTTGGTAGTGAGGGTCAAAAGACACGAGCTGATCAGGGACTGCTTGGCGGGGGCCATGAGAACTTAGAGTTTTAACTGGCTCAACTCTGGGACTGACCCCCGAGGAAGGAAGTACAGCTAAGGGGGCCTGACCCTAGGCAGGGGCCCTGGGCACTGACCCATGACGGAGACTGCCAAGTTCCGCAGTTCAAGGACATGACCCAGCTTAGGACCGTGGAACAGCAGGCAAGGTTTGCCAGGTGCCCCAAGGAAAGTGTCCCTTGCTCTTCCAGAAGCAGCCCCTGAAACCCCTTCTCCCTCTCCTGAGTAGGGCTGCATGTATACGGCAAACCAAAAACAGCTGAGGCCGCTTTGCCACCTGGAGGGAAATGAAGCTTAAGACGAAGCAGGTCATGCAGGGGGCAAAGTAAAGAGACATGGAGATTTTGCAAAGGGAGCTGTTGTCTGCGTCAAATCTGCCTGCGAAATTGATTAGACTGGGAAGTGAAACAGGACCCCTGGCCCTAGCATTAGGTGGTGGAGGACAGTCAACCCTGGGAAGAAGCAGGGTCCTTGAAAGACACTGTTCCCACCTTAGCAGACCCCAAAGGAAGGTAACCTGGGCTCCCTGTAAATGGAGTCCGAGGGCCAGAGTGGCCTTGGTCACTAAATGAGGTCACACAGTGAAACAGCTAAGAGCTCCGGTGTCTGCGGTCTGTGCTGAAGTCCTGGCTCTGCCACTAACTTGTGTAGTCCTAGCAAGTTGCTTAACATGGAGAGCCTCAGGTTCCTAAACTAAAAAATGGAGACAAATATACCCAACCCAAAAGGTGGCTGTGAGCATTCGACGTGAAGCTCCTGCAGGCACCTGGCACATGGTAAGCCCTCCACGAGCAGTAGTTCTGCCTGGGCCTGTGTGCCCAAGGCCCAGCATTCCAGGCAGACGTCAAGGCCAAGTGCCCTCAAGAGCTGGTGGCTCCCAGGGAGAGGGGCAGACATGAGGACATGCGCAGCGAGCTCTTGGCAGAGCCCCTGCTTGCAGTGAGGACGCAGCAAACAGCAGCTGCTACAATGATTATCACTTTTTTAAGTCTTCCCCACTCAGGAGCTAGGTCGCTGCTTGGACTCACATGGGCTCCTGCACTGCGGGCACAGGCAGGCAGAGCACGCTGGGCATTCGACACCAGCTCAGCGCCCCCAGGACCTGGTCTCCCTGTGTCTGCCCAGCCCCAGACCCCAGGCGTTAGTCTTGGCTCAACTACCCCCAGACCCTGAGTCTGGAGAGAAACCTGCCTCCCAGCAGGACGTCCACATTCCTTCTGGATGGAATGCCTTTATATGGCAAAGTCCCTCGGGCTGGGATTTAATTAACTCTTTATGTACCTTTACAAAACTCCACACAGAACAATTATTCTTCTATCCTTGGACAGTGCTGATGCCAAGGGAATGTTTTCATTTGGTTATGATCCCCTGTCTCCTCTTGAGGAGATGCTGTAGTGCCAGTTATCCAGGGCAAGGACTTGTCTGAGCACCTCAAGGACAAGACTAGGGAGTTTGGGGGTGGGGGGAAGGAGAGTTTGTTTTGTTGGGTCTGAGGTTGGCAAAAATATCGCACGTCGACATATGCAAAGCATGGTGTGGTGTATACAAAGGTGGAAAAGACATGATTCCTGACTTCAAGGCAGTTCCTAAGATGAGACAGTAAATAAATAGCAATGAATAAAAAGAAGCAAGTTGGCCAGGCATGCACCTGTAGTCCCTGCTACTCGGGACGCTGAGGCAGGAGGATTGCTTGAGCCCAGGAGCTCGAGGCTGCAGTGCACTGTGATTGTGCCTGTGAATGGACACTGCACTCCAGCCTGGGCAATGTAACAAAACCCCATCTCCTCAAACCAGGGGGGGGTGCCGGGCACAGTGGCTCAAGCCTGTAATCCTAGCACTCTGGGAGGTCGAGGTGGGAGGATTACTCAAGATTAGGAGTTCGAAACCAGCCTGAGCAAGAGCGAGACCCCATCTCTACTAAAAATAGAAAGAAATTAATTGGCCATCTCAAAATATATAGAAAAAATTAGCCGGGCATGATGGTGCATGCCTGTAGTCCCAGCTACTCAGGAGGCTGAGGCAGGAGGATCGCTTGAGCCCAGGAGTTTGAGGTTGCTGTGAGCTAGGCTGACGCCACAGCACTCTAGCCAGAGCAACAGAGTGAGACTCTGTCTCAAAAAAAAAAAAAAGGAGCAAGTAATCTGAATGAAGAGTGGCCCCTAGACCATCAAGCTCTCATAAAAATAAAACCAAAAAAGCTTAGTTTGTGAGCAGAGGCCAGGCTCAAAGAGCCAGGTGCTGCTATTTGATTCTCTTCCCTCTCCCTCAAATAGCTCAGCACTGAATAAGGTCAAACCCAAGAGAGGATCCTCGCTTATCTTATCTGTGACGTGCATACTGAGCTGAGCTGTGGTCACTCGCCTGCCGGCCTGTGTAACCTGGCCCGCCTTATCGGGAGCTCTGCCTGACACAGCAAGTGAGGGTCAGCACAACAGGGAGGCTGGGGAGGGGTTTCAAAGCCCCTATCAGGAAAATGGGCCACTCAGGCTGTCACTAGGTGACGGCTCTAGGGGGTCTCCCTGGCGCCAGGGGCTCTCTATTTCAGAAGTAGGTAGGACTTCTACTCTGAACTCTGTAAAAACCAGTTTGAATCATATCAAGGTCTGTCTGTCCCCTGCCCTCCACCCTCAGGGGCTGCTTCCCACTGCCAGACTCCTATTTAAACCCCTCAGCCCAGCACGCATTGCCCTTCACCATCTGACCCCACTTTCCCATTCCAGCTCCACCCCCGCTGCTCACGCTGGTCCTTTCACCGAGAACCCCTTGCCCTGGCTTTGCTGTTGGAGTCCTTTTCAGGTCAGCCTCAGATGCCCTTTACCTCATAAAAGCTTCCTTGATCCACCCACCGTCTCCCCTTCCTGCCCGCCCCACCTCCTGAACCGACCTCTACCTCCTCTGACTTCCCTTGCGTTCTATACCTGGCTGGTGTCACTTGTCACACTCCATCTAGGACTGTTTCCCTTATTGCATTTACTTGGAAGCTTCTTGAGATCAGAGTCTCTATCTTACTGTTCCTTATCTGCACTCACCAGAGGCTCACACATTAACAGTTCTCTTCCTTAGAAGATAGGCTCGCTGCTATAGCTTCTATTGTCTCTTCAAAGTTATGGACCCCAAAACTCAAAAATTCAAGTTTTTACCTACTAACAGCTGTCTAAGCATTGGTGTTTGTACATGCAGTCAGCATCTGAGGGTCAGTGTGCTCTGATATATATACACTCTTATAGCCCCCATAATACCTGAATTTGCTTTGCAAATGTAAATCCAAAAGAGAAAACTGCGTCTTCTTCCTGGACTTCCCTATTTCCACCAACAACACTGCCCAGTGCAACTGGGGCCATCAATACCCCACCCCAGGCCCCAAATGCTCAGAGTCATTCATGAAATGAGCACTGTCAGAATTCATTCCTGAATGCTCCTTCACTCCACCCATGCCTGTCTCCCCGCTGGCCGTGCCCTGCACCCATCCATCACTTTCAGGCCACCGCCTCCAGCACCACACACAGAAGGACCCTTCTCTCCCTGGCTTCCGACCTTCTTCCTGTTTCCCAGCCATGTCTACAGGCCGAAGATGGAGTAACGGACCTCCTGTCAGCAGGGTGCTTGTCCTCACACTGTTCCCTGCTCACGGCAGCCCTGACCAGCTCAGGCACATCTCTGACAGATGCCATCAGTTTTCCAGGCTGGAAGGCCCAGAATCGGCTTTAACTCCCCCTTCTCCCTCAGTGCCCAGAGCCCCATTCACTCTTCTGGTGTAAGGACTCTGGAATCTCCCTCTTGGTCCCATCACCCTTTTTTGTCATTGCCCTGAAACATTCATCGGAACCAGTGACTCACTCCCTCCACAGGCTCCCCTGAGTGAGGTCCTACTTCCATTCTAGTCCTGAGCATGTGACTTCAGAGTCTGTGTCTCCCACCACATTGTGAGGATGGAGATGGGGCTCATCGATCCTGAACCCCCCAATGTCTACCAAGGTTTCTTCATGTAGTAGGTGCTCAATAAATGAAGACATATCGGATGAGTGCCTGCCTGCCGTGTGCAAAATCCAACATTACATGCTAGGGTAATCCAGAACACCTGCCCGCTAGGGACCATTGGATATGGACTTAAAGCAGAGCACCAAGGGAGAGGTCCAGACTGAGTGCTGCAGGGCTTCTGAGAAAGAAGAGATGACCTGACAGCACACAAACAGGTAGATAGGAAGAGAAAAGGAGGAGAGAAGAAGGTTCAAAAGGGAGAAATGGTGTGTGATTAGTAAGAGACAGTGAGTAGACCAGCGTGGGGAGGGCAGGTTGGGAAAATAGGCCAGGGTCCAATTGCAGGGACTGCTGAATACCAGGCTAATAGCAATGACTTTAGCTATCTTTTACTGAGTACCTGCTGGATACCAGACACTAATCAGTGCTTCGGTCGTGGATTGTCTCACAACCCTATAAGGCAAGTACTATGATTACACAGTCTGGTATGATTATACCCCCTTTGGAGACGAGGAAACTAAGGCACAGAAAGGTTATCTTACATGCCCAGGGACACACCGTGATTAAGTGGTAAAGCAGGTGTTCGACCTAGAGGGCTCTACGCAGGAGCCTGCACTCCCAGCCATTGCCCACTCCAGCCTCTCCGGCTAAGGCTTGGTCTTTACCCAGAAGGGAGCAGGGAGATATTAACACAGGGCGGGTGTTAGGGAGAGGAGAGCGAGAAGAATGACATGTGCCACTGGCGCTTTTGGAGTACTCGTGTACCGACTCACTATAGGGTAAATCTGGAAAGGAAAAGGAAAAACTGCAGTCAGGGGGGTAATTCAGAGGAAAGGGACAAAACGGTGCTGTAGAAAGAGCCCTGCGCTTCGAAGGGCAACCTGGCTTTGAGCTCCAAATTAGCACTTCTTAGGCAACTCAGTCCTTTCTCAGGGACTCAGTATTCCCGTCTGTACACTGAGAGTAAGAACTGGGACCCTTCCTGAAGTTCCATGTTTCATGAAAATCTGTAATGTGAGGCGAGGGCCGGCTGGATTCGCCCATGGAGCGGAGTCAGCTGAGCCCTGGCGCCAGCTGCACGTTCCTTGCAGAGCCTCCACGATGACAGCCTTGGACTTCCGGCCCTGGTCGGCACCACACACTGGCACTGGGCGCAGACCGTCTCATGCTAGTATGGGACTTTGAGGATCATGCCCTCAACTAAACCCACAGCCCCTGGAGGGCCAGGGGTGCTCTCGTCTTGTGCCTCTCTAGGTTTTTCTCAGCATCTAGTTCTGTGCATAAATACAATAAATAAGCCTTCACTAAAGACAGAGTGGATTTTAAGTAACCTGCAGGGTGTGCAGATCAGAGCTCACCCTGCTCATGTTTTTAGGCTTGTCTTTTACATCATGCACCAGGTAACCAGGACATATCACTGTGCCAGAGTTCAGAAGTGCCTGGGCTTTGTACCCTTGCCACAGCCATAGACAGCTTCCCTGGATTCCAGGCTCAACAATGCCACTTCTTGGCTGAGCAATGCTTAATCACATCTTTTAAAACAAAACTAGTAATAACCGGCTCTCAATGTGGTGTGAGGATTAAATAAGACTCTATGTGTTAATGTATTTTGCCTTTTATGAAATGCTATTTCAAGGTCATGTAAATTCTGCAAGGCACTGAGCCAGGTTCTAGTTCTGATTCCAAAGTTGTGTAACTTTGGACTTGCCATGTAACTCTAGGCTCTTCTATTCTTACATGCATTATGTCTCTTTACACAGCTTGCGGTCCAACCTGACATGCCCATTCCCACCCCTCCCCTACTCCTGTGATCTGGGGATCAATCTCTTTCTCAGCCTTCACAGCCTGGCTTAAAACCCTGACGCCCACTCAAGTCAGAATTGATTCTCTCTCCTTCTGGGCCACCACCATTTTAAATGATCTACACCTCTCCTGCAACTAGCTTCATCCTGATTATATATCTGTCTTCCCCTCTAGGCAAGAGGTCAGCAAACTTTCCCTATAAAGGTCTAGATAATAAATAGTTTGGGTTTTGTGGGTCATACGGCCTTTCTTGCAACTACTCAATTCCGCTATTGTAGCAAGAAAGCAGCCTCAGACGATGTGTAAATGAATGAGCACAACTGTGTTCTCCTAAAATTTTATTTACAAAAACAGGAACGGTGCCAGAACTGACCCTCAGGTAGTAGTTTGCACACCCCTGCTCTAGACTGTCACTTCCCTAACGTACTGACAGCATCTTACTCGTCTCTGTTCCTTCACTTGCAGCCTTGAGGCCAAGCACAAAGTTTAACACCAAGAGGTCTTAAATAATAAATAAGTGCACTAATAATAATAGTGCCTTTTATTGAAGCCTTAGAAGGTGCAAAATACAGACAGTCCCCAACTTACTGATAGTTCAACATACAATTTTTCAACTTCACATTGGGTTTATTTGGACGTAACCCCGTTGTAAGGAGCTTCTTATGATTTACAGTGGGGTTATGGTTTCCACTGAATACTTCTTGCTTTCACACCATCATAATGTCAAACAGATGTAAATCAAACCATTGTGAGTCGAGAACCATCTGCTGTGTTACCAGCATTAACCACATTTCAACTGATAATAGGCTTGTCAGGACATAGCCCCGTCATAAGATGAGGAGCATCTGTACTTGGAACTCTATAAGGTTGATATTTATTATTCCATTTTACAGATGAGGAAAAGGAGATTCAGTAATTTATTGGAGTCTGCACAGTTGGTAAATAGCAGAGCAGGAGTTCACACCCAGGCCTGTGCAAAGCACAACTGCCATGTCACACTACAGGTACTTGCAAATGTTAGTTGGATTGACCATGAGTGATGAGGTTGAACAAAACGTCTTCTAGCTCTCCCACCAAAGTCAGCAGAGGAATTGCCAAGGTCCAGCCCGGCTCTCAGGGCAGCCACAGGCTGTCCCACTGGGCTGGCGGAAGCACAGCTGGACATGCTCATGTCTTCTCCTCCCGTGCCCAGAGCCAGTCTCCACGTCTGCTGTGACACACACGGCTCAGCAGCAGGCATCGTGCGACCTCACTGAGCTCGAACACGGCCTGCCCGGGGGGCTGGGCTATTTTATGCACTAACAGCCCATTCTCTGTCAGGAGCCCAGAAAGTGAGAATGGCTATGAGTGACCTCCACACCCGGCAAGAGCCAAAAGGAATCTATGGGAATAGCGAGAGTGGGAGGTGGGGTCAAAGGCCAGGTGTGAGAGCAGTTATCCAACTTCTTGTTCCTCGACTCTGTCTCAAATCACTGTAGGATCCCAGGACTTAAAGGATGAAAATATTAATAGAAACCAAGAAAGCAAGTTTAGGGAGCAAGACTGAGGGTAAGGACCGTGGCTTCTAAGTTAACCATCCCTCCCCACCAACCCCAGACACGCACGTTCCAGGACTGGGGAAAGATGTGACGTGTCCAGCAGTGAAAGCGTGTGGTGGAAGATGACACTTGGAAGTACATGACAGAATTTAAACACTACACATCCAGGAGCTACTAAAGCTTTTCAACTCAAGCAACTGAGATAGTGATTTTGGATACGCCCCCAGAAACAGTGGTCAAGAAACCAGTTAGGAGACTGTTGTCACAGGTGAGCCATTCGGAAAACCTGAAGCAGGATGACAGCTATAGAGACAAAGTTCCACTTGATCTTTGCCAGTACTACCCACAAACCCGCCTGTCCTCCCTGCTTCCTCGATTCCTTCATTCACTCAGCCAACGTGGCTTGAGCCTGACTCTGTACAGACCCTGTGCTGAACATGGGTACACCTGCTCCATTCTCTCTGCTCTTTCCTTTCCTCCCCCTTCATGCTCTCAGTCTCTCTTCTCACCAGCTCCTTGCTTCCCTCGACATCCTCCTTAATGCTACTTTTGCAACATGAACTCAGTGACTGGGGCCTGAACCCCCATCTTCTCCTCTGGGGTCACAGGACAGGGCTCAGGCACAGTCATTGAAACCCAGAGGGCAGGTCACTTATGCAGAACTTGCACCATGGGCCCTTGGAGCTCAAACTGAGCAGCAATGTATTCTGGCAGACCAAATGTACCAACTCTCCCCATCTGGTTTAAAACACACACACTACAGAACCTTACCACATAGAAAAAGACAAAAAGAATACACTGTATCCTCCAAGACAGACATCAGTGACCTAATCCCTATAATGGGGTCTCTAAACCAAACTGGTGTATTAGTCAGGGTCCAACCAGGAGACTAGAAGCCACTTAAGTCTTTACAATAGGGGACACTTAATGCAGGGAATTGATTACACAGGTCACAGAGAAGCTGGGAAATCAACCATGGGATGAGATGGCAACCCAGAGCATCTAGAAGCAACCACCACCCCAAGGGCTGGAGGGACAAAGAGTGAGAGGCAGCATTACCTAAGCCCAGGGGCCAAGGTCACCTGCCAAGTGCAGGAATAGTAGCACGCCTATTCAGCGGCAGCCAGAGACCCAGAAGAGACAGAGTCACTGCCAGAAATGCCACAAAGGCTGAGACAAGGAGAACTATCCTGGCTTCTCTTCTCCCACCCTCCAATTTCCCCTCAGCACCTCCCATACATCAAACCCAGCTGGAAACCACCAACACAGAGCTCACACGGTCGCCTCCCTGATTTAGAGCAAGAGATGGGAAACAGACCTGGGAGCAGATGGGCTCAGCTGGTTTGGCTTTGCCTTTTCTCTTACCGTCCACCTGGGCCAGGCCTCCAGAAGCCCACCTCACTTTGCCTTTGAGCCACAAGATTGGAATCGAGGAGAAGTCACTTTCATCCTGGTGGGCAGATGTCACTCTGGGCATCACCCTCCTGGCCTCTTGGATGTTGGCTTCTGGATGATCTACTTGCTTGTTTCCATCACAGTTTGCCCTTCTTTCCTTCCTTCCTTCCTCCCTCCCTTCCTTCCGTCCTTCCTCCCTTCCTCTCTTCCTCATGCACTCACTAGATCACAGGATCACACAAATCATTCTCTATGTGTCAGGCTCTGTGCTGGGCACTGGGGACATGTTGTAGAATGAGAAATATCCCCAGCTCTCAAGGAATTCAGTCTAGTGGCAATGTGATATGCATAGACATTTACAGCATGGGTCTATATGTGCACCCACAGAAGTAGGTCCCAAGTGGGAGGCAGCACAGAGGAAAGATAGGGTAGTTCTACTGGATGGTGGTCAAGAAAGGACTCACAGAGGAACCTGCACTTAAGCTGAATCTTGAAGAATGTTCCATAGCTAAGTAAGCAGAGGGTGTTCCAGATGGAAGGCACAGCATATGCAAAGACATGGAGGCAAGAAAGAGAATTATAATCTGGTGGGCATGTGTGAAGGTGTGGAGAAGGATGGGGTGACATCAGACAGACATACAGGGCTAGTTGTTGGAGGACCACTTGAGAAATTTTCTCCTGGGAGCTATCAAAGCGTTTCAAGCAAGAGAGGAAGTATCTTAGATCATTCGGGCTGCTATATAACAAATCCCATAAACAAAGTGGATTATAAACAACAGAAATTTGTTTCTCACAGTTCTGGAGGCTGGGAAGTCCAAGATCAAGGCATCAGCAAATTTGGCGTCCCGTGAGAGCCACTTTTTCATAGATGGCATCTTCTGGCTGTGACCTCACACGGTGCAGGAGGCAAACAAGCTCCTGGGCTTCTTGCTGCAATGCAACTCTCCCCACCCCCATTATCTGAATTTAAGAAGCTACAGGTGGTGATAGTCAAGTCATTTGATGATTTAAACAAAGTCATTTTGGTTACACAGGACAAACCTGGCAAGGTAGAGATGCAGAAAAATCCATAGGCTGAACACACATTAAAAGAGTGATTGGAACTTGAGACCCTGATAGCGGGACAGAGCTGCGTTCACCGGGAGTGGGGTGCACAGCAGCCTCGAGCGCTTTTATAAGGGCACTAATATCATTCATGAGGGCTCCGCCTTCACGACCTAATCACCTCCCAAAGGCCCCATCTCCTAACATCATCACTTTGGGGGTTAGGATTTCAACATATCAATTTGGGGGGACACAAGCACTCAGACCACAGCAGAAAGCTTATTGAGCTTCAGAAAGATCACCCTGGCTACGGTATGGAGGAGGGATGGAGGGGCGAGTGAGGCTGGAAGACCAGGGGGAATCCTGCTGTCCAAGCGGGAGTCCACACCAGAGAAGGTGAAATCAGTGTCCCTGGGAGGAATTCACAAGGACCTCATTATAGTCAAGGCTTATTACATACCAAAAAAAGAAAAAGGAAAAAACAAAAGAGGGAAGGAAGGGAAACAAGCAGGGAGAGAGAAAGAGAGAGGCAAAGAGAGAGAGAGAGAAAGAAAGGAAACCTGCTTGGAGAAAGTTAAGCTTTTTTCCAATAAATCAGTTGTCAGGGGCTCATGTTGCTAAGCTACAGGGAAAGTGGAACAGCCTGTGCCCGCTAAAAGGAGCTTTGGGGGAGGTGAGTGTAATCAGTCAAGTCGCTCCCTCCTCCGGGCCCACAGCGCAGCCCAGCCCTGCGCGGGGTGGGGGCAGAGAGCTGCTCCAGCTCCAGGAACCCCACCTCTGTGGGGTTCATGCAGCACCTCCGCAGAGAGAGACTTGGGGCCTTTGGCTGTGACGAGCCAGGTGGAATATTAGAGCTCGAGGCAGTGATGGCACAGCAGCCTCGACATCCCAGATGCGCCGAGCTGGGTGTGCGCTCCGTCTGTCATTCGCCACGCTGCGCACCCCACTCCCAGTGAACACAGCTCTGTCCCGCTATCAGGGGTCGCAAGTTCCAGTCACTCTTTTAATGTGTGTTCAGCCTATGGATTTTTCTCCATCTCTACCTTGCCAGGTTTGTCCTGTGTAACCAAAATGACTTTGTTTAAATCATCAAATGACTTGACTATCACCACCTGTAGCTTCTTAAATTCAGATAATGGGGGTGGGGAGAGTCTCAATGCAGCAAGAAGCCAAGGAAGCTATTCCTTCCCTCTGGAGCGCCCTCTGCTCACTTGGCTATGGGGCTTCATTTACTTTTCATGGTTGTGAACAGACAGTTTTGTCCCTGGAATCCAAACATGAAGCCACCTCGCCTTATGCTCCCAAGGCCCATGGGGGCTGGGCCTGTGTGTGACCAGAGCCTCCAGGTGCACATTCCTCCAACTCTGTTTCCCTATACTGGGCCCAGCGCACACAAGCTCTGTGTGTTTGCTTTATAATAGTTGCCTGGAGACAGAGTAATCTTAAAGGTCATCCTGCCTTATACCAGGGCGTCTGGGCCAAGTGCACCTGGAGGTAGAAGCCTGGGGAACTGAAGACAGTACAAGTTGCCTCCCAGGATCAGACTCTGAGAAGTTAAGATAGGAAAGGGATGAGGTGCCCAGAAATAGGGAAACCAGAGAAACAAAAGACAGAAAACTGGGAGTCCAGCCAGCAACATGTGGGGGTGGGGACTGGCGAGGGATAGTGAAGTCAGACCTGACCGAGATGGCTGTTGTGGACAACAGCATGGTGGCTCCCCAAGCAGTTAAGATGGAACCGCCACATGACCCAGCAAGTCCACTTCTGGGTATAGACCCAAAAGGTTGAAAGCAGAGTCTTAGTTGTGTGTACACCCATATCCATAGAGGCATCATGCACAATAACTAAACTGTCAGAGGAACCCTAGTGTCCATCAATGGATGAATGGATAAACAAAATGTGGTATGAACATACATATACAATAGCATATTATTCAACCTTAAAAGGAAGGAAATTCTGACACATGCTACAACATGGATGAGCCCTGAGGACATTATGCTAAGTGAAACAAGCCAGTCACAAAAGGACAAATACTGCATGATTTAACTTATATTAGGTACTTAGAGTAGCCAGAATCATAGAGATAGAAAGTAGAATGGTGGTGGCCAGAGGTTGGGGGCAGGGGGAAATAGGGAGTTATTGTGTAATACGTACAGAGGTTTGGTTTTACAAGTTGAAAAGAGTTCTGGAGATGGATGGTGGCGATGGTTGCACCGTATTATGAATGTATTTAATGCCACTGAACTGTACACTTAAAAATGGTTAAGATGGTAAATTATATGTTATGTGTATTTTACCACAATTTTTAAAAATGAGGGGAAAAAGACCTGATTGAGGAGCAAAAGCTTGACAGAAGAGGTAAAATGAATCACAAGGGCTGTGGCTAAAAAAAAAAAAAATAGCAATGAGTAAATCAAGGCCAAACAGAGAGAGAGAGAAGCCTCTCAGGGAAAATGGCCAAGGTGGGGAAGATCTTAAAGAAGAAACTGATCACTGTCAACATTCCCTGTTGAGCTCCCACTCTGAGCAAAGACCATGCAGGGCACAGTGGTGGCACAAGGCCAGCTCTTTCTCGAATGTTGCAGGTCTCTCCACCCCTAATCAGACCCCCAGTTCTGGGGCTTATCTATGCCTTTCCTACTGAATGTTATTTTCGCATTTAATACCTATGGGGCCTTGCCCAACTCAGCCTCTCTGTGTGTCAGTTTACTCATCTGTAAAATGGGGACAATCTCTACCTAACGTAGTTATTACAAGGATTAAACCAATTAATATATGGAAAGTGGTTGGAACAGAATCTTGTACATAATTACTCAAAAACATTAACTATTAAATGATTTTCATTATCATTTGCATTCTATTTTATGCTCCAAGTGTGAAATTCATGGCTTCTAAAAAGTATAAAAGATGGGAACTCTCACCCCAATCTATAACTAGAGAAAATGTTTGGGGGGGTTGGCTCAAATACTTGTCTAAGGCCACACAGCCAGCTATTGAGTGTTGGAGCCAAGATCCAAACTCAGGTGTGCTGGACCTAAAGCTCAGGTTCTTTCCATTGTGTCACGTTCATCTCTCTTGGATCTTTTTATCCTTGATAATGACGTATGTGGGAAGCAGCCATGGGCTGGTGGGAAGAACACAAACCGTGGAGTCAGAACACCTGGATTCCAGGTCCTACTTGTGACTACGTGCCCTGGGGATGCGTCACTTCTACTCTCTGGATCTCAGCTTCCCTATGGAAATGGATAAGAATACCCACTTGGAAGTGTCATTGTGTCCTTATGACAATAAAGCTATCATGGTGAAGACGCCAACACAGAGTATGTTCTGTGTCTTGTGGTAGACAATCAAGTAGATAGCTCTAAATCTCCTTCCCACCATACATGGAGCCCTCATTCCTCTCTTCTTGCTCTCTGTCTTCACTACCTACCTGGGGAGTCAGTTCAACCTGAATTTCTGAATACCTTTCTGCCCTTTGCTCATTCTTTGTGCTTCCATTTTCTTTCCCCAGAAGTTTCCATCCATTTCTGTGGCTTCAGTTCCTGTTTGTGGTTAATGCCAAATTCGATGCCTGTACTTGGGCCTTTAACTGAAGAATTAAAACACTGTCTCATTCTAAGGACCAACCCCAAGCAAAATGATGGTTTGAGTAGAGCTGGTCTTCCACGTCTCCGCTTTTGTGGCCCCAGCCTGCTGCAGCCCCACCCCTGGCACATGAGATCCTTGGGTTTTCTCCCCCTCTAACCAAACCTGATCCTTGGACAGAATCTGAAATTCCTTCCCACCCAGGTGAAAGTAACAGATAACCACTGATATCTCCAAAGAGCATTTATCTTTTAATGAGGGTCAGAACCTACCTTCTGCCCAAGCACTGAAACCACACTGCAGAATTTCACTTTGGTGCATCTCTGATGGGAGAATGTTTATTTCCAAGCACAGAGTCTTCCCTGAAGAAGTCTTTCCAGGCAGGTCACTGGGCTTTTTGGGCAGTATTGTGTAGTCAACTTGTCACACCCATGACATCTCTTATCTTTGTATCTCAAGGAGCTTTGGAAATGTTAATTAATGCGAGACATCATCTAAAAAAGCAGACTTGCAGGCAGCAACCTCCAGCTATAACTGCAGTCCCTTTTATACTTATAAACCTCCATTAAGAAAGAAATTCACGGCTTCTAACACCCGTGTCTGCCGTTGTTATAGCAAAGAGGTTTATGTACCAGTGTTTTGGACTACAGTGTTAGTGACACTCCTAGCTGATTTCTAAAAACCATTTCATTGTTATTATTCCATTTGCATTAAGCACCTACACCAGCTAAGGCGGGCGGATTGCTCAAGATCAGGAGTTTGAGACCAGCCTGAGCAAGAGTGAGACCCAGTCTCTGCTAAAAATAGAAAGAAATTATCTGAACAACTAAAAATATATAGAAAAAATTAGCTGGGCATGGTGGCACATGCCTGTAGTCCCAGCTACTCTGGAGGCTGAGGCAGAAGGATCACTTGAGCCCAGGAGTTTGAGGTTGCTGTGAGCTAGGCTGATGCCATGACACTCTAGCCCAGGCAACAGAGTGAGACTCTGTCTCAAAAATAAAATAAAATAAAATAAAATAAAATAAAATAAAATAAAATAAAATAAAATAAAATAAAAAATAAAGTGCATTGGCTATCACAGGGACAGGTGTTAGCCAAAATTTTATCTCTGCAAGAACAGATAGTTAAATTTTATGAAGAACAGAATCAGCAATGTGAATTATTGAAAGAAGCTTTTTATAGGAAGGCAGCATTTCTGTCTGATATCATGTCACATCAAAATGACTTGAATGTTTCTTTGCAAGGTAAAACTAAGGCTATATATGATATAGGGCAAAAAAAATCCAAGCATTTTTTAAAAAGCTATCATATTTCAAAACAATTCTTCTTTAAAAGGAAATTTCAGATGAATATTTTCCCCAATTAGCAAAGGTCATTGATGAGCAAGATGACATATGCAAATCATTTGAAGAATATGCAGCTGTTATAGACCTATTCATTGGAGAACACAATGAAAGCTTCATTGACTTTGAGAATCATGACATCACACTCAAATTAGCATGTCAACCTCACCTAGTTGCTATCACCAGGGCAGCCAAAGAACTACAGATGGAATTCATTAAGCTCTCATTAGATGACATTTTAAAGTCAGTGTTTAATGCTAAGGAAGAGCCAGTTGAAATACGGAAAAATGCAGTAGAATACCCATGCTTTCTTGCTTTTCAACCATTTATTGTTGTGAATCTACATTCTCCTACCTAACCCAAATCAAGACACCCTTAAGGTCACAAATGACTGATACCCATCTAGAGGATCAACTGGATCTGCAGACCTCCATGCTGCAACCAAATATTCAAATACTTTCCAACACAAAGCAGACACAACAAACTCATTAGAAGGTTAACTTTAAAATTAACAAATAGTTCTCATTTTTTGAAATTATTAAATATATGGTAGATAGATTTTTACAAAATACTATACATTTTTAAGTACTTTAATTGAAGTTTCTTGAACACAGCATTATTTGATTCCTGCTAAATTAATGCAGCCTTTTGTAATGAAAATGTTCCCCACCCTTGAGCTAGCTCATGCCTGGTACTGAGAGATACTAGGTGAAAGTTAGTTTCCTTCTCCCTTCCTCCCTTAATATTCCCACCTCTTTGCTACATAGCACTGCAGAGAAATAAACAGAAAGATACATTTGCTGGGGTCTAGCTCCTTATGTTCTAAAAGGAGACACATTTTATCATTAAAAACCACAGACACACATTCCTTTTGTTTAAAGACTTTTCAAGTGTCAATTTCACGCTTTTCTACTCTTTTCTAGGAAATAGAACAGAAAGTAAAAATAAAAGACGAACTGAAGAGAAAGTCCTAGAGAGCTATGTGTGACGATCATCAGAAACAAAACAGAGTGCTTGGAACAGAAGATTATGTAGAATCTACAAAGTGGAATAATTAACCAGACCTAAGAGGCAATGTATGAGAAAGAGCCAGCAAAGTGTCCCTCCTTTGGAAGCACTGTGGCAATTAATCTGTGGGAGTGGCTGATAGTCATCTCAGATCACAATACCACAGAAATCTTGTCCAGCTTGTGTGGCCTTCTTTAACCTGCTCTGGGTGACCACATTGTCCTAGAGCCAAGTGGGTGAGGCAGGTCAACAACCGTAAATAACGAACAGCCTTGTGGATTCGTGGTCAGAACCAGGAGAGCCAGAGCAGGGGTTCAATCAGTGGACAATTGTGAAGCTATATTCAGGCGGTGAAGCAGGATGGTCAGGCGATGGAATTGTAAATTGTGGATGAAGTCCATGTTGGGGTACTGGCTGAATGGAGCAGCCAGTGCCGGCTGATCCAAAAGTGCCAGGCTGGGCAAGGCATACAGCAGGAGCCAAGTGCCAGCCCTGGAAAGGGAGGGAAACCGAGGGGGAAAGAAGCAAGGTCCAGGAAACAGCCAAAACTGAAAACAAGAACAAAAACAAGCAGGTTAAGGTCAGCGCTTGTCTGCAACCCTGCTGTCAAATCCAAGCGTGAGTGGCAAGGACAGAGTCTAAGAGCCAGGCTGAGAGCTGGTACAGTTCCTCCAGACTGGAAAGGCCATGCCTGCCTTGCTAGCCATGTGCGCAGAGCCTAGGGCACTGTTTGGCAGGCACACAACAAGGTCTACATAAAGGATAGTTGTCCTTGCCATTGTCAGCGTTGGCAGAAGCCAGTGAATGATCAAGGTGAGGGAAACTGAGGGATGGATTAAATTGTGAGTGCGACATCTGAAAGTGAGCCTTTCTCAGGAAGTGCCCTGACCTGTCTTAAAGTGTTGGGAGTCAACGCTGTTAGTCTGACACACCTCAGATCTTCCCTCTCTCCTTCCTGGTGGCATGTATTAGTTTCCTGTGGTTTCTGTAACAAATAACCACAAACTTCTGTTGTTTGCAGCTTAAAACAACAGAAATTTATTCCCTCACCGTTCTAGAGGCCAGAAGTTCAAAAGCAGTGTCACGAGGCCAAAATCAGGGTGCCAATCGGGGCCACACTCCGGCTTCCTTGCTTCTTCCAGCTTGCGGTGGCTCCAAACATTCTTTGGCTTTGGCTGAATCACTACACTCTCTGCCTCCATCTTCACGGGTCTGTTTTCCCTCTGTGTCTTTTCCTGGTCTCCCTGTATCTCTGCTCTGTGATTCTCCCATAAAGATACTTGTCGATGGATTTAGGGCCCACCCAAACAATCCTGGTTGATCTCATCTCTAGATCTTTAACTTGATTGCATTTGCAGGGACCCTCTTTCCAAACGAGGTCACATTCATAGGCTCTGGGATGTGAACATAACTTCTGGGGACCACTGCAGCTCCCCTGTCAGAATTTATCTGCCTCATGCTTCATTCCTTCAGGTCCTATGCAATGCTAAACATTTTGAGCAAAATGTTAGTGACTTAATGTGTTACTTCTCAGTCCTCAGTGTGCGTGTGTATTTATCAGAGAATTCCTAGAGACTTAAGGCCTTGGTTAAGAGAATGGCCCTCTAGTAGCTGGGATTTCAGCCCCTACCCCTTGTCCTCTGAAGAAGATGGCTTTGGGAAGAGCAGTCGCTGCCCTCCATTGGCTCACAGCTTGCAGGGGATATGCTCTTGTCACCCACACCTGGAAATCATGGGAGAGTTGGAAGTGCTAGTTAGAACATGTCATCTCCTCCTGGCTTTCCAAATAACTTTCACCCTTTTCTATTGCTAATCCTTCCCTTTTAAACTAATCAATAGTAGCCCTGCACTGTACTAAGTAATTTATAAGCCTCTCATTTAATCCTTGTAACAGTTCCTAGGAATGAGGTTCTATCACTATTGCACTTTGCCGGAAAGGAAATTGAGGCTTAGAAGTTAAATGGCAGGGCCAGGACTTGAACCCAGGTTTTCTCTTGCTCCAAACCCCATCCTCTTAACCATTCTACTAATGTAGCTCCTGCAGATCTCTGAATAACAGAGCTCTCAGACCTGGGCTGCCAGGAGCAGGACGGGAGTGGTCAAGGGAGAATTACACAAGCTAGTGAGCTGTGGTGGAGAGCTGCTGGTCCTGCTTCCAGAAAGTCAAGGGTGATGGAATGTGATGGCTGATGCTTGGGGTCGGGAGTTGCATGTATATTTCCAAGTGCCCACCTTAGTGAGACACTCCCTTCTCTTCAGGAGTGAACAATCTCAAATTGGCACGATTTAGAGGGCAAACGGACTGAGCAAAAGGACTGAGCAGAATAGAATCCCTCCCAGGGTTTTCCTGTGAACATGGGGAGAAGGGGGAGAAGGAAGGAGAAAAATACAACTGAGAGAACAAGTGCCGTTTTGGGTAAGATGAGATGTCTTTGACACTCATAAATGTGTTGGGTGTCACTATTGTCCCTTCCCAGCAGGAAGAGCATTTGCCCCAGTGAAGGTCTTTCAGATTAAACTGCCTTACCCATGTGGAAGGCAGGAAATGAACATTTATTTCAGCATGTAGATTTTCAGACTATTTCCCTTGCATTATTTCAATTAATCCTCCAAATAGTTCTTCGAGGGAGATGTTCCTACCTTCACTTTGGGGCTCAGAAGGCTAAATTAGTTTGCCTAATGTCACTCAACTCACAAATCTGATTTGAGCTCGTCTCCTAACTCCAATATCAGGGCTCCCATGTATATTGCAGTTCCGTATTTATTACAAAACCCTGGCAATGTTTATTTGCCTGTTTCGGTGTGAAGAAGAATCCACTTGTTTCCTAGGAAGGCAAAATCAGGAAACGTGCAAGGTCCTAGTCTCCCCAGCCCTGCCTGCCTTCTTATCCCTCAAGCCAAGCTTTGTCCACCTCTGCCTGGAAAACTCCTTCTCAAACTTTAAAACCCACCTCAAATGTGCCGTCTCTTTGAAACTTTCTAGATCCACCACGTTTTGGCTCCAGGTAGAATAATTGTTCTTTTATATATGTTCCCTCAGACCCATATGTGTATGTGCAGTACAAATAAAGCACTTTTAAAATTCCTGTCTCCCCTACTAAGATGTGAACTCCTCAAGGACAAGGACTGTGTCCTATTCACTGTGGCCTGGCCAGAACCAGCTCAGGGAGGTTAGGCAAGATCTATCAGGTCTAAGGCTCTCAGTGCAATCCACCTTGGCTCTGCACCCCACCCGTGCGATCAGGCAAGCCTGGTCTCTTCCTTCTCCTAGCTGGGTGTCCACATGACTCATGCCTTCTCCTGGAGGCCATTAGTATGTCCCTACCCAGATGCTAGTGCTGAGCTCCACTCCACCACATGGCTTCAATGATGTCCGCTGCCTATTACCATGTGGTCCCCAGAAGCCTCCCCTACATCCCTGGTCTACCCTGCCTTGTCCCTAACCATACGGGCTAGATTGGATTGGCTTGGCCACTGCCCTGGTGACATCTCTCTTCCCCTCCTCATCACACTCCTGTCCCTGCCACATCACTCCAGGGAAAGATATAATGCAATCCTCTCCTGACCACTGGTGCACTAGGCCCGGTATAGGCAGGAATATGGCCCCCAAAGACACCATGTCCATATCCCTGGAACCTGTAAATATTACCTTATAAGAAAAAAGCATCTTTGAAGATGTGATTAAATTAAGGATACTAAAATGGAGAGATTCTCCTGGATTATTCTCCTAAAAATAATCACATGTGTCTTATAAGTTAGAGAATGAAGGACATTACACACACACACACACACACACGCACACACACGCACGTGCGCACAGAGGAAGGAGAAGGCCATGTGAAGCCACAGGCAAAGGTTGGGGTGATCCAGCCACGAGCCAAGGAATGCTAACAGCCACCAGAACCTGGAAGAGACAAGGAGCAGAGACCTCCTGAGAGCCTCTGGAGGGAGTGTGGCTCTGCTGACACCTTGCTTTTGACCCAGTGATAATGATCTTGAACTTAGGGCCTCCAGAACTGTAGGAGAAAACATTTCTGTTGTTTTAAGCCACTAAGGTTGTGGTAATTGGTTACAGGAGCCACAGGAAACTAGGGCAGGCCCCGAAGGAGTTGACCTTGCTCCCCTAGTTTCTTTCAACCTCGCTAGTTTCACAACTGTCTCATCTGCCTCACTCCCCTGGTTTCTCCCAGGCCCTTTCTCTAAGAACCTGAGCTAATGGCCACCATTTACTGGGTACCTACTGCCTGCCAGGCACTGAGCCGGGGGCTTCCCATGGGTATATCACCAATTCATACAGTAACCCAGAGATGCGATTGAGGCTAAAAGAAGTTAGGTAACCTGCCCACGATCACACGGCTAGAACATGCTGGAGCTGGGATCCCAAACAGCTCTAACTTCAAAGCCTGGAGCATCACTGCCTGAGTGGGGTCTTCTCTAGTCCCCTTCTCTAGGGGTCTTCTTGACCAACCGTCAGTTCCCATGTGTTTTTCTCTGGAAGCCCGTTGGCATCTCATAAAATAATAAGTGTTTATTATGTGCCAGGTGTTGTGCTCAGGACCTTACATACGTTATTTTTATCATCAAAGCAACTTCATGAGGTAGGAGCTATTATCATCCCTTTTTACTGACCAACAGATCACCAGTAGTGGTAGACCCAGCAGCAGGCCTTACGTGTCCTGGGCTCCCGGACAAGTGTCGTCTCCTCTGATCTGCTCGCCCTCCCATTTGCACTGGTGTGCTGGGCTATAATTTGACTTGGACTTGGTTCAGACTTCTGAAAGGCCTCTGTGTTGTCCAAATCTGGAGGACTTCCATTCAGTTTATGTGCGAAGCTTGCTTGTTAGTTTCCAGAGAGTTCAAAACACCCACAGCACCGCATAAATGTTCCATTGCCCAGACACTCGCGAACACCCTGCCCACATTTTCAGAAGTCTGTCTCCCTAGCCCTGTCTGTATCCTCCTCCTCCTCCTCCTCCTCACGACAAACCTTGAGAGAGTTACACTGCAAAATTAATATACTAAAAAAGTTGTAAAATATAAACTCTTATAATGCATTATAACATTGATAATATAAAACCTGGAAAGAAGAAAAATGTTAAGAATTTCACCAAAATATGTACCCTAAGTAAAGTCTCTTGGAAAAAAAAAATGCATCTTAATAAGAGATGGGTGGAGGGAAGACAGCCAGACAAGAGAGAAAGAATGAAAGAGAAAGCAAGATTCTCTCTATTTATAAAACCTGAATATGTAAATCGATTTATTGAGAATTAGTGGTAACGTGCATGATTTCACATGAAACACTGAAAAACTTAGTAGAAACGGCAATCCACACAGCACGGCCAATAGACAACAAACTGCCTTTGAAGTGAATTAGGATTCCCCACATTTCCTCGATCATTTGGGCTCTTTTTAAGCTTTGGGAAGGAAGAAGAACCCCATGGAAGGGAAAAAGAACTCTCCACAATTATGGTCAGTTATAGAATAACAAACAGAGAATGAGACCAAGAATACAGAAATCTGGATTTCACTCCTAGCTTTTCCTCCATGTGCTGTGTGATCTTGGACAAGGCGCTTCCCTTCTCTGGGCTTCAGTTTTTCCCACCTGCAGATGATTTCTACGGTACCTTCAAATTCCACAAGGATATTTTTTTACTAAAATAGCGTCACAGCCCTGCTTCTCATTTCATTTTTGCTTTTCTTCTTATAGTCACCTAATCAACAGAGAGAACGAGGCAAGGAGATATGGTTGCTGCTGAACACACACATTTATCCAGAGGGCAAAACCACACAGAGACATTTGGTTAAAAATCTTCTGACAAGACTGTGTTTCAAACCCAAATCCCCAGCTCAATGGAACTGCCCTCGAGATGCCAGCTGGGGCAGCCTTGCCAGGGAGGAGGGCCATGGTGGCCTCTGTCTGAATCTCTTCCATAGCAACACTCCCAGAAAGCCAGCCTTGTCATTAAGCCCGCAAAGTAAACATTGTCCCCAGCAAAAGCCATCACCTAAAGTCAACCGTGCTCTTTTAAGGGGCGAGCTTTCACCATTCATCGCTCCACCAGTGTCTGCCTTAAAACTTGAGCACAAACATGGGGTTCAGGAGGCGCTGGCCTTTCATCCAAAACCACCAAAGGCTGTGGGCAGGATTCAGAATCATGTTTCACTGGCTGGTCCAGGCCACAGTTTGGGGAGAGAAACAGACACAGGGGACAAAGAGACGGGGAGGGTAAAAAAAAGGGGGAAGTAGGGGGGTCTCACTGCTGTTATTGCCACAGAGCTGTGGGTACTATTAACACAGTCAGAAAATTTTACCCAAAAGTCCAGACTCTAGACTTATCAATAAGCACTTCTTGCCCTAAACATTTGTCATAGGTATATCAAGTTTTACCATGTCATTCTGCTGTTGTTAATTAATATGCTGTTTCACAGTTGTGTTAAAGCTGCATCTTGTGTGTCTGTCTTGAACCCCCACCTAGCTGGCAAAGTCTTCAAAGGCCGAGGAAGTCACAATTGTTTGGTTTCCCAGCACAACAAGGTATCCAGTGCAAAACGGAGCCAAGACAGGCAGGCCGCCTTTGCCAGGTCCACAGCAACTCTTCATTCACCCCCAAGCCCTTCTCCCACCAGGCCAGCCTGTCCGTTTCTGTGACCCACAAAGAAGTGCTTCCTCCCCCAAGTCTGAAAAGACCAAGGAGGGTGTTGAGGAACATGTTATTAAGTTCAGCCCAGATTAGTCAATATCCCATCTTGGACTTTCTAAATAATGATCATAATAATAGCTAACATTTATTGAGCACTTACTACGTGCAAGCACTGCTAAGTGCTTTATCTTGTGACACATCCTCTTAATAAACCTATGAGATAGCTACTTTTATGACCCCTATTTTACAGATGAAAAAACTGAGACTCAAAGTACACAGCTAAGAAATGGTAGACCTGAGATTCTAATCAGGGCTGGCTGACTTGAATCCTGTTTTAACTTTATTTATTTTTTTAAATTATTACAATAGCAACTACTACATTTATTTTATTTATTTATTTTTTGAGTACTAACTTCAGGCCAAAAGCTTTATATACTTTAATTTATTAAATTCTCATGATAACCCTATGTACAGATTTAGCCTCGCTTAGAATATGGGGAAACTGAGGTTTAGCATGATTAAGTAACTTGCCTTAGATCATACAGGTAGCACTTGGAATAATCAGGATTCAAAACCCAGTCTGAGACATCACAGCATACCCCATAAATATGTACAATTCATATGTGTCAATTAAAAACAAAATTTTTAAAATAAGATAATTTTTTTAAAAACCCAATCTGTTTGAAACCTGATTCTAAGCTATTAATTGCTATGATATACTTGTTTCTCAGGGGGGTGGGGGCAAGGGAGGGAATATGAAAAAGAGATCACAAAGCAATGCTCATGATAAGTATGTGGAAATTATGTATTTTTACTTAAATGATAATCTTAAAAATTGATACAAATATGCTCTGGATCATTAGGCAGTGCAATTATAACTGAGTCCTGTCACACAATTTTGTATTTGTTTATGGTTGATTTCTAGCCAAGAGGAGGCCAAATACCCTCATGGCTCACTGAATGAATGAGGGTTTTGCAGTAACTTGAACAGAGACAAATCCCGGGAGAATAGCTTCGTCATGAGGTCATGCAGCCCCTAGCAGCACAGGCACACCAAGCTCACAAGGAGCGTCCCCTCAGGTGCCATCCTCACATGGGGAGCACACACATTACACGGATTCCATTACTCTGTCCCCAGCATTGCACACCACGTTGACTCATCATTTTGAGAACTGGTTACGTGGCTGTTAAGCTGCCTCAGGTCCCAGTGAGAATTGTTTCAAAGTAAAGTTTCCTCTTGTCTATTCTTCTCTTTCGATGATGCAATGCATAGTCACAACTATCCTGTAGAATCTTTGAATTTTCCTGGTTAAGAGAAGAAACTTTAAGAAACCAAAAGACAAAAACCACCTAGACCAATCCTTTCATGTGAGTAGCACAGCAAACTTGTTTATGAAAAAGGAAGAAACACAAAGTTTAAGTTTGTTACAACATTAGAAAAAGTAGGAGAGGCCAGGCACGGTGGCTCGCACCTGTAATCCCAGCACTTTGGGAGGTGAAGGTGGGCGGATCCTTTGAGGCCAGGAGTTCAAGATTAGCCTCGGCAATGAACTCAGGTAGAATTTGTGTAGAACCCTGTCTGTACAAAAAAATTAAAAATTAGCTGGGCATGGACGTGAATGTCTATCGTCCTAGGTAGCCAAGAAGTTGAGGCAGCAGGATCGCCTGAGCCCAGGAGCTAGAGGTTACAATGAGCTATGATTGTGCCACTATGCTGTAGCCTGGGTGATAGAGAGAGAGAGAGAGAGACCCTGTCTCTAAAAAGAAAAAAAGTAGGAGAGAAGGAAGTATAGAAAAAGCAATACAAATTAGGAAGAACAAAATGAGATTATAAAAATAATTCCCAATATCAGCAATCATAATAACTACAAATAGAATAAGTGACCTATTAAAAATACAGAAAATATTTGATTTTAAAATAATATAAATTCAGGTATGTACTTTTCATAAGAGACTTGCTAACCTATAAGGATCCAGAATGACATAAAGGAGAAGTATTTTTAAAAAGATCTAGCAAATGCCCCACAAAAAAGCTAATGTAGCTATTATTAATATCAGACAAATGAGTTTAAGACAAAAGGCATTATTGGAGATAAAGCGAGTCACTATATTTTGATAAAAGTTTTAATTCATCAAAGAGATATAACAACTCTAAACTTATATGTACTTAATAACATACCTTCAAAGTATATAATCTAAAAGTTGATGCAACTTTAAGTATGTTTCAGATTGAAAACATGCATGGTGATGAGGATAAATAACTGAGGAAAGAAAGAGAAAGGGGAGCAGTATATGTTGAGGGCTTGCTAATTGCCAAGACTGAGCCAAATACTGGGGAAACGAGGCAACAGAGACATAGTTTCTGCCCTAATGAAACTTCCATATAGAAATAATTAACATGTGACAAAGGCCATAATAGTAAGATATGCAAGGCAGGGTGGTGGAGGACAGGATGGAGTTACCATCTGAATCAGAAGAGGAGGGAGTAAGGGAAAACTCACTTAGGAGAAGTCATTTGAAATGGTCTTAAGGGAGGAGCAGAAGTTCACCAGAAGGACAAGAGGCAGAGGAGAGAGGCCCAGGGAGCAGGGTGCCAGGCAGAGGAAACATCACACACCAAAACCTAGAAAGGTGGGACAGCACCACATGTACGGGCGTTTAAACATTGGATAATCACATTGAGGAAGAAAAATTAAAACATTTTCACCGGTAACAATTTCACATCTATGAAGCCTTAGTTTCTGTGACATTTACACATACCAGAAGGAACTAGACAAGATTCCTCTTCAGCATAAAACAAAAGTCACTTGAAAGATAATACTAATCACATGGGGGATGGGAGGAGTTTAAAAAGCTAATAGTTTAATTTTCTTTGGCAAACCCAGCATTGTAGATTTGCTAGGTTCCAGTGTTAATTCACTCCAGTGATGTCATTCTAGACTCGGATGATTGCACATTCCAAACAATCATGTGAATAATACCCTTTGGCTGTCACCGAGAGACCCAAACAATACCAGCAGCTTTGCTTAGCCTCAGCATGCTAGCAAGCTGCCTTAGTGCCTCACTTTCATAATTACAATCTGACTTGTTACATGTCATAAACAGGAGGTAAGAAAGTAGAAAGAAAAACAAGTGTGGAAACTATTCCATAGTAGTGCTCTGACCTAACACATCTATTTGATTTCTGTTGGCAAAGGAAGGAGAAGATCCAGTTTGACAAAGAAGTCAAGAATGGTTGCACAATAGGGTTGAGTTGAGAACATCCTTTATATATTGTCAGTTTCTACCATGACAGGAAATTCACTCAGTTTGTGAACAAAGCATCTTAGAAAGTAGCCAAAAAGTCTTAGGAAATAATGTGCACTTCAGAGGGGACTGCTTTTTTTCTTTTAGACAAAATTTTGTCCCTTGAATTTGGATCCCATTTATGCTGATATTTTTAAGGAAGAAATTGTCTAATACGCAATGGAAATTGATACCTATCTAACTATTTTTTATTTTGGTGATAAAACTAGAAACTGAAAGGGGGAGGCTATAGGGCTTGAGGGGGATTTCTTCCTTTTCTGGTTTTTTGAAAAAATGTCCTTTTCTTCAAGTTAAGCCTGGTTTTTGCTTTAATCACAGCAGAAAACATTTTCCACATCAGGGAAAGTGGCAAACAGGCCCAAAACCCTGTCCCCTATCTCCCACTATCCATTTTTGTCCTTTGCCCTGCAAGTGGCTCTTTTCCCCTCTTCTCTTATTTGCTCCTCCTTTCTCTGTTCATTCCTCAGTTCCTTTCTCACCCAGCACAAAGTGGCAGAAATGATGCAACCTAGTATTTTTAACAGAAGCTGCTTTAGTGTAAAGATTCAGCAAAGGTTCATCAAGTGCCCGCCATGTGCCAGCACGGTTCTTGATGCTGGGAATACTATTAATACAATGAGTGAAACAGACAGAGACTGTCATAGAGCTGTGTCTGAGGGCCATCCCGGAAGGCCTCTCAGAGGAAATGTTATCTGAGCTGAGATCTGAGTAATGCAAAGGAGGGAGCCCAGGGGAGAACAGCTACACATGGGCTCCAACCAGAGGGAACAGCCCAAAGGCTCTGTGGGGAGCATCAGCTCTGTGCGTTCCAGGGACAGAAAGGAATGGGGCATGGAGGCTTCAAGGGAAAATGTTCAGTTTGGATGAGGAGGAATGGAAGGTCAGAAGACAAAATAGGAGAAATTAGCTTAGGGTGAAAGGCATTTTGCCCACAATAAAAGAGCAATTCCTCTAGATCCACCGGAAGGAGAAAGGTTTGGGAGAAGAGAGATGAGGGTTGGGTTCCGGCACCTGAGCAGAAACAGGAGAAAGAATCCTCTCTCCTTAGAGGTCTAAAGAAAGCAAACTGGGGACACAAGGAATCATACAGGGAAGGCCAGGTACCTGGAAGATTGACGCTAACACACACGCAGTCACGTGCACACAGCAAGAGCCGGTGCCTTTTCAAAGTGTGCCAGGTTGGGTGAAATGTACTAAATGTCTTTTTTTAAAATATAGTAAACAAGAGGGCAGGGACCCTGGTTTTATAGTTTGCATTCTCAATGTCTTAACATTTGTTTCCTTTCAGTAAACATAAAAATCACATACCCGCTTTTAAAATGATTTGAAATACCAAAATAAATAAAGTGACTGAAAACAAAGCAAAGTGATTTCAGGATATGTTTGTTCAAGTTATGTCTGTCTCCTCCACCCAGACTTTGGTCTTCTGACCTACTGACTTAACAGGAGATTCCCAGCTGAGTTGCCACAGCCTGCTTAAGTGTGACTATAGGCGCATACCAACCGCAGGCCAGGCTCATTAACTCAAAAGAGAAAAGAAAAAGGCAACAACTTAGTGGGCTGCCAAAGCTGGTCTTTAAAAATACGTTGGTGGATATAACCAAAGGAGAGGAATGGTGGAGTTAAAGAGAGCTTTGCCTTGCTTCAGAGAGCAAAGATTGACCCAGTGACTAAAAGTTTCAGGGCAAACTTTCAGAAAAAGATTTCATATTTTTTTTAAAAAAAGATCTCACTAAGGATTTCTGACAAGCAGAAGTAGTGAACACCCAGCACTGCAGATGAGCTATGTTATAAAATAGGCTCCTACCCTGTGTCTAAGGTCTCTTATAATGCTTATGTTCATGAATTAGTCTATATCTAAACACCATGAGCACGGTATTAGATTGGGTGTTCGCAAACATTTTTGTTCTTTCTCTCTCTTCAGTAATAACCAGTTAAAAACAAGAACTATCAACATCATTAGCCATTAGGGAAATGCAAATCAAAACCACAACCCACCCACTGGCATGGCTATAATAAAAAAAAAGACAGATAATAACAAGTGTTGGTGAGGATGTGGAGAAATCAGAACCCTCATACACTTCAGGAGTGTAAAATGGCATAGCCATTTTGCAAAATAGTCTAGCAGTTCCTCAGAAATTTAAATATAGAGTTCCCATGTGACTCAGTAATTGCACTCGTACGTAGATACCAAGAGAAATGAGAACATATGTCCTCAGAAAAACATCTACACGAATGTTCAGAGCAGCATTATTTATAATAGCCAAAAAGTGGAAACAATTCAAATGTCCATCAACTGATAAATGGATAAACAAAAATGTTTATCTATACAGTGGAGTATTATTCAACAATAAAAAGGAATGAATACTAATACCTGCTACGACATGGAGAACCTTGAAAACATTCTAAGTGAAAGAAGCCAGTCACAAAAGACCACATATTATATTGTATGATGCTATGAAATGTCCAAAATAGATAAATATTAGAGATAAAAACTACATTAGTGGTTACTCAGGGCTGGGAGGCGGGGGTAGATTTGGAGGGGGAACGAGGTATGACTGCTAATGGCTACAGGGTTTCCTTTTGGGATGATGAAAATGTTCTAAAACTGATTGTGGTGATGGTTTCCCAACTCTATGAATATACAAAAAACAGTGATATGTACACTTGAAACAGGTAAAGTATATGGTATATGGATTATGTCTTAATAAGGCTGTTAAAAAAAGAAAAAGAGAGAGAGAGAGTCTGACACCAAGGTCAGAACACAGATTGCTGATGGATCCCAAATCAATTTAGATTTATGGTGGCGACAAACGTGGGGGAAAGTAGAGCAGGGGAAGAACTACTCTCACAGCAAAATGAGAAGTAAAATCTCAGCATGACTATTATTTGTAACTTGCTAATTAAAGTGGGATCTCTACCATGTGAATGTCTGCTTCTGAATTCGGACACCAGAGGTTTTTTTTTAAAGAATGATTTCTCCTAAATCTCCAGATAGTAGTACCCTGAGACCCACACAACAGAGAGCTCCGACCCGCACTCCGCATTTAACACACACACACTAAATTGATCAAAAGACATGTGGGTGCTTCTGGCCCCTGGGATCCAGCACTCTAGGCTGGTCCAGGGCAGCCCATGATCTTAAACATTTCTTCTTGAGATAACACCATCGGGACTCACAGAAACACTTCTGTACCTCTCTCACCCTACATCTTCAAAACAAAAGAAGGTTTGTGGGTTGTGTTGTTGCTCCTATTAGAAATATAAGCTGTTTTGGAAAGATTTGAGTGGCAGAAGCTCTTAGGTATGAAAAGACACAAATTAATCGTCAAGTCCCTCCTCTCAGAGGGATGCAATAGATTCTTGCATAACAAAGTATCATTGGCCGGGAGTGCTAAGGACCCCTTTTCTGGCTTCACCTTGTGTTCCAACTCACAGTCCTGGAGGTACTTGGGAATTGGATGGTATTCACAACAGTTGTACAGGGTGACTGAGGATATTTTGCAGTAGCAAAAAATTCTTATTACTTCTAAAATGTCAATACTGTAAATGGAGATGTAGCATGTATGCAACATGATACTGATTCTTTATAATGACAACTAGATGGATGTTAAATAATGACATTATAATAATTTAAATTTTAATAAATATATCTAATAAGACTAAAATATTCAAAAAGTTAAATTGAAAAGCTCAGCTTTATTTAAATGATTTTTATTTAAAATGTTGGTATTCATGTATTATTTTTTATTTTGGCTTCTAATTTTAATAAATAATATAAATATTTTAGAACAGTAACTTTCTTAAAAATATACAAAGCGATTATGATTTCAAAATTCACAATCACTTTAATTTACATTTTGGCAAAAATATATTGAAATCGTAAATATTTTGAAATTACCTTTATTTTTGACCTGTTACATTAGTGCACTCAATGACTACAAATTACATGAAAATCTTTATTGTGACAACATAGTGATTTTGCTGAAATGGAGGAAATAAAATAATGCTGTGGAATAAATGAATAATTTGTGAATTATTTATGACTTTTATTACTCCTACAAAATGTCACTAGCTCCTCCGGACATGTGCAATAATAGCTAACTTTGGCCATCTTTGATATTTTGCTCCCTTTGCTCCCACTCTGTATAAACACCATGGCTTTACAAATGTTTTTAGATGACGTTATTGACTTGTCAAGACTGAAAGATGGAGCACATTTTGTTTAGCATGTTTTGGCTTGATTTCTAACTTTTGATTCCGTGGACACATGGTATGTGGGTCCCCGTTTGTGCCCATGGCCCTGGCCTGCAGTGGAGGGAAGGCCTGCTTCCTAAAGAGTCCCAGGTTTGGGAGACAAATATAAGGGATGCCTGGAGGCGTTTGGGACAAGGCCCTAATCTTTGTTTTTTCCTCCTAAACTGAAAACAGAAATTCCAGGAATTCCTTTAGGTGGTCATACTTCTCAGAGCACACTTAAAATGCAAATTCACCTAAGAGGGAAATGATTTGAGCCCCTAAAACCTTAGAGATGGAGAAGTTTATGGGTCTCTTCCTGGGAGTGAAGGAGTGGAGTGGAGGAAGGTAGAGGAGCCCCAGCAACAAGCCCAGTCTATGTCTGAGTTCTGCGGACCGAAGCAGAGAAGGGTCCTGTGCACTAACTTCCCAGTGTGGATGCAGGAGGCCAATCAGAGCCTCCCACCCCACTTTCCTGAGTCAAGTCCCAGGGGTGACACTGCTTCTCAATGCTGACCCTGGGGATCCTCACCCTACCAGGAACATGAGGGAACATGAGGGCCAAGAAGGGCAGGATCGAGGCCTTGGGCCTGCGCCTTACTAGCTCCCAAGACTTTATGCTGTTTAAGGAAACCACATCTCCTGTAGGCAGATGTAGCAGAAAAGATGTCCTTTCTTCCTTGGAGAATCAGCCCTGGGCCAGGGAGCTGGGCTTGGCAAGAAAAACCATGGCTGGATTTTAGCTGCCAGTGGCCCCCTTGGCTGGGCACCTAGCATAGGGCACAGCCTGTGCTACCATATGCTCTGGCCCAGGCAGTGGCAGTCACACAGGAGCAGGGAAGGTGACCCAACTTCTAGTGGTGGGCACACTAGAGCAGAGATTCTGAAATTCTACCCCATATACCTCTCAGTCCCACTGAGGTACCTCTGGCCCCCACCCCCAAACCACATGTCAACCATGTGGTTGGTTCCTTTCACTTGCTGTGTAGTATAGGTTTTTTGGTTTTGTTTTAGAAGCAGGAATTGTACAATTAAAAAAAAATCTTTTTTAACTCCTGATCTAGACCAACCAAATTATGGTCTCGGAAGGCAAAGGAACAGCAGTGACAGCAAGAGGGGCGGGGTTTTCAGGGACACCAACAAGCACTGGCTTTTGTCCCCTATCCCAGCAGGTGTGCCCCTCTCCTTGACCTCCCCAGGTGCTGTACTTTATAGTTACTTAGAATTTTTCAGAACCTTAGATGGGGGTTTCTCTGTTAAATCCAAATTAGTAGGCTTTTATCAAACTTTTACTTGCCAAAGCAGACAATGCAGATTTTTTTTAACATCAACATTTGGAAACTATTCTAAGTTTACCCCACTGTAATATACAGCAGCAAAGCAACCATAACATTCTCTCATTTTTCTGACTAAATTTGGAAGCAAACATTTTCAGAATATGAAATTAAATAACAAAGGTCATAGGACAAAGAATAATATGCTGTGTGTGTGGTTAATTATGCTTATTCTAAAAAAAGTCATCCTAGCTTCTATGTAAAACATTGTGTGTGTAATTATTTCACTTTGAAATGTCACAGGGTTACTTGGTTTTAAAAAGAAAATGGAAAAGCACAAAGATATTTATGTAATGCTGAAAGAAAATATTTCTTGAGAGAATATAATATTTAATTCTTTATTGCTTCCTTTTGTCCTGTGGTTGGTTTATAAATATATAATGCACAATTCTTTGTGCTATTGAAATTACGGGGTTAACAGTATTTTTTGTCTTTTCAAGGAAAAAAAAAACAAGTAATTTAGATACAGAAAAGATATGATTGTTTCCCAACAGCTACTAAATCTGATGGACCATTATAATCACAAGGTAGTTAGAATAACATTTCATCTTTTTCCATGATGAGGTAATCTATACTTTTAACTTCAAACAAGATGCTGTTTTTATCTACCCTGAATACTTCAGACTTCAAAAGGAAAACATTTCCGAAATACTTGAATGAAAGTCATTTATCTATCTAATTTTTATTGCTGCTGTAATTAAAGCAGGGAATTAATAGCAAGTGAACTCATTCTAATACTCCAATAAGACAAAATAAGCAAGTCATGTTATTAAAAGCAATGATGGAAGTGATATCTCTGGGTAGTCTGGCAAATGCTTACCTGTGACTTCAAGGGTTCACCTAAAAAAAGATACACTGAGGTCAAGTTAGTTTTGCTTTTGGGGGCAATTTTGCCCTGCCATGCCCTCAGAAATCAGAGAAGTATTTTTCCTATTACCCTAGGATATACACTCTTACTTCTCCTTATTGGTGTATCAAACATTACTGGACACCTACTAAGTGCCAGACACTGTACAGATGTTAGGAATTGAAAGAGAAAGAACACAATCATTTTGGTCATGGAGCTCAGCCTAGAGTTTTCTGTGTTATATGCTATGCTGGAGGCAGGCACAGGGTTCCTGGTCCAGCTCTCAGATTTTGAGTCCAGAGCAGGGATTCAGTTTCTTCATTCAGACAGTTTCTCTAGGGTCCATCCAAACTCTGAAATGTGTATAATTCCAGATGATGTCTATAGGCTTCATATTATGTCAGAGAAGATATGTAATAGCTATACTGCATGCGGCTGCAGTACTTCTACAATGTTGATGCCTGAATAAGTCTCAAGTCTCTCCCAGACTCCTCTTAATGTTTTCCTTATGCTATTAACTTACTTAAAACCCCACATTTATTCATCAGGGGGTGAGAGAAGATGTTGTTACGGATGAGTTTGGAGAGTATGGTAGCCCCACAATCCTCCCTCATTTGGTGGAGAATGGTTTTGTCATCTTATTCAAGTTACTTGCCACAGATCCAAATTCTAAAAGAATTACTTGTCTTGTCTATGATTCTTTTGAAATGAACACGATGAGTCTTGAGATGTACTCCTCTCTTCTGTTTTAGAAAAGAGAAGCCTTAAAATGGTTCAATCGTGTGATTTACTGAGTGACGTCTCACCAGCAGATGAGGCTGATCCCTCTGGTTTGAATCATCCAAGTTCATGCGGGTTGCTGATTCAGGATCACTCTGTTCTCACTACAGCTCTTCCCTTGGCCACTTCTAAATAAGAACCATTCTCCGGCTTGAGTTGTAAAATTCTTGGTTTTTTGTTTTGTTTTATTTTGTTTTATTTGAAGAGGTTTCAAGAAGACCAAAGCGAAATGCGATGAACTGTACATCAGTGAATTTCAACTGCAGAGGAGGAGGGATGAGAGCTTGTCCAAACCACACAGCACGCCCCACCCCAACCCCTGCCCCCATCCCTGTCATTGCAGCATTGAGAATCTCCACAGCAGAGAGTGAACACAGCATGTTAGAGGCTGGAGCCCAAGGCTCCATTGACAGTTTTGTCACCAACTCCCCAGCCACTCTCTGACCCTGGTTTACCTTCTGGTCAATTGCACGAATCTGTTCATTTTGAGTTTGAGATCTTTTGTCAGAAAATCTGTAGTACAACTACTTTATTGTACTTTGAAACTTAGCTACTTGAATTCAAGCACTTCAGCAGTTTTTCCTGATTTCCTATTGTAATAACTTGTGAGACTGCAATAACGATGACAAATATCTAGTAAAGACTCTCGGAGTAACTCATCTGTTTTTAAACCACTGTTAAATAGTCTTACGCAATAAACTCGATACCTCTTTAGGCTCTCTGATCTGTTTCCAGTGGAGGTGGATGAAAGTATTTTACTGGTAAGCAAAGAAAGAACCAGTTGGATGTCTCCAACAATCAGCCTCAGATCAGAAACGTCTTTCCCCACGGTCTTCCTTTTTCTCCTTTCCTTCCTTCCTTCCTTCCTTCCTTCCTTCCTTCCTTCCTTCCTTCCTTCCTTCCTTCCTTCCTTCCTTCCTCTCTCTTCCCTGAACATGTATAGAGCATCTCCCCTGCATTAGGTATAGTTTTGGGCAGTGTAGATATAACAGTGAAAATATGATGTAATAAAAGACTGTTGCCCTACTGGGGCTTACATCCTACTCTAGGGAGATGGACTATTAAAAAAACAGATAAATAAGAAAAATATTAGCAATGGGTAAATGCTATGCGCAGAATTAAGTCAAGTGCTGTAATAGAAAGTGGTTCTTTTAGATGGAATCATCCATGAAGGTGTCTCTGAAGGGTGCTATCTTACCTAAGACCTGAATGACAAGAATGAGCCAGTCACAGGAAGCTGGGAATAAAAAACATTACAGGTAGAGCAAGGCCTGAGACAAAGGCCCAAAAGGAGGAACAGGCTGGGGGAGTCCTGGGAAGGGAAAGTTGGTTAATGCAGCCAGAGTGTAGCTGGCCAGCAAGGAAGAAACCAGCAGTGAGAATCAATCTTCCATCAAGAGCGTGGGATATGGAATGTGTGAGTGGCAGATACCTTTCATGATTTCCTCACTTAGATTGGAAACTGTAATTGCTTTACATTGACTCATTTTTTTTTTTTTGCTCTATTTTATATTATTTTTTTCCTTGGAATTTTCCTAACCAATAAAAATACATAGTAAGGAAAGGTAGATGAGTGATATGTTTTGGTTCAGTCTCCATAGCAGTGTCTTGGGACAAGTGCATTTGTGTGTCTCTTCCAGATTTACTGGTTACATTTCATACCAAATCAGACAAGTGGCATTTGAAAAAGCAAAAGAGCAAGAATGTTAAAAATTTATCACCATGCCCCTCAATATCTCAGAGGTCACGGGTGTTTGAAAGCCAAGGGTAGAAAAGTAGGACTCAGGTGAGTGACTTTTTAGAAATTGGTTTGTTTTTTGTTTTTGTTTTTTTTGAGACAGGATTTTAATCTGTCACCCAGGCTGGAGTGCAGTGGGTTGATCTTAGCTCTCTGCAACCTCAGACTCCTGGGCTCAAGCGATCCTCCCACCTCACCCCCTTGAGTAGCTGAGGTTATAGGCATGCACCACTGCACCCAGCTAATTTTTTAGTTTTTATGTAGAGACAGGGTCTTGCTATGTTGGAAATTATTTTATTAAACTTGATAAACCGATCCTCTTGAAGAGATAAAGGTGTCAGAATTCTGGGTCTCAAAATGTGCCTTCCAGCACAATGACGTGTGTGTACTAAGGAAAAGATAAACCAGGCTTCAAAATGTGTTGGCGTCAAGGTTTACAGGTTCAGAAACTCATTGTTCTCAGTTCATTTGGGAGAAGCTGTCTCTGGGGATTGATTTATATTAATCAGAGTTATAATAGACTGATTAATAAAGTTCAATGTCCTTTATTCATTACCTGCGAGAGTTATAACTATCAGGCTGAAATTCACACCTGTTGGTCAGCACATACTTTTCTCAATAGGCAAATCTATTTAAGAAACCAAATTAGGCTGGGCGAGGTGGATCACACCTGTAATCCTAGCACTCTGGGAGGGTGAGGCGGGAGGATTGCTTGAGCTCCGGTGTTCAAGACCAGCCTGAGCAGGAGCGAGACCCCCATCTCTACTAAAAATAGAAGGAAATTAGCCAAGCAACTAAACATAGAAAAAATTAGCCGGGCATGGTGGCGCATGCCTGTAGTCCCAGCTACCCAGGAGGCTGAGGCAGGAGGATTGCTTGAGCCCAGGAGTTTGAGATTGCTGTGAGCTAGGCTGACGCCACGGCACTCTAGCCCAGGCAAGAGAGCGAGACTCTGTCTCAAAAAAAAAAAAAAAAGAAACCAAATTAAAGTTAGAAGGTTAACTGTCAAATACGGAAGTTGAACAGATCAAGTTGGATGTTTTGCAAGGCTATTTTCATTAAGCATTGGAAGCCTGATACAAACCTTTTTCACTACAAGGACCTAACAGTCCCAGCTGGGCTACTGACCTATGATTCAGCTGGACAAAGAAGGCCAATGCTGGGAAACATGGGCAAATTCCAACTTCCAGCCCTTCCTTTTTCTAGGTCTGGGCCACTGTCTCCCAAAGGGTGACCTAAGGGCCAAATATAGTTGATTCACCTTGGGGATTATTAAAAATGTGTTTTTTGTTGTTGTTGTTTTGTTTTGTTTTGTTTTTGAGAAAGGGTCTTTGTTACCTGGGCTAGAGTGCAGTGGCATCATCATAGCTCACTGCAACCTCAGACTTCTGGGCTCATGCTATCTTCCTGCCTCAGTCTCCCGAATAGCTGGGTCTACAGGTGGGTGCCACCACCCCTGGCTTAAAAATGCCTTCTCCTAGGCCCTATGCCACACTTCTAAATCAGAATTCTCGTCTTGGGCTAGGAATATAAATTTTAACTAGTTTTCTGGAGAACTATAATGCACACTAATGTTTTGCAAACAAACCATTGTTAACTGCTAAGCTATAGAACCTTAAGCAAGTTAATCACTTAACTTTCCCAACCCTCAGTTTCTTTGTCTGTAAAACAGGGGTAATAATAGGTCCTGTCTTCTAGGCTTATTGTGGGCATCAGAAGAGTCAAGACAAGTAAAGCCCTTAGAACACTGTCAAGCCCCTAGTACGCCCTTGATGCCTGTTTGCTATTCTTATTATTTCCCACCATTATCATCATCATTTTTATTATTTAGCTTACCACATTTTTGTTTGCTCACAGATTTGATTTTTTTTAATCAAGCAAAGCCAAGTTTATTGGTTGCTATATTAAGGGAAGCCACACCCTTGACAAAGTCTTAGTACCATCTCCAAGAGTGTTTCCTATTGACGATATTTCAGGGTTTCTGCTTCTCAAGTGTGGAAAATATGGAATTGTAATTCATCTCCAAATTACGCAGCAGGATAAATTTATTTTTAGAAAGGTTTCTAATGGCATCCACCATGTTTGGCTTAAAGCTTACCTTTGATCTCAGAGTTTGGCACATTTTGCCCGCTTAAAAGCTGGATTGCAGCCTACTTTGGGGCTGAAATTGTCTGTTCACTGAGAACAGCAGCATACCAACTCGTTTAGCATCATCCGCCCAGATGTTGTCACTCGTTATGAATTACCTCATATTTACTCTTAAAAATGAACAAAATAGAGAAATAGAGTCCTCTAAGTTGACTGAATGACAGTGACTCTAATAAGAAGGAATCTTGGAAGTGCCATGCTAGGACATTTGGAGGCAGAGTACCAAAAAGTAACTTCCAAAAGGTTGCTTTGTAACTTGTCAGAGTCGGTAAGTAGAACTTGGAACAGCACCATTCCTATCAACTGTCTCTTCATCTGAATACTTCAAAGTGAGTTAGGAGCATTAATTAAGCCTCAAAGCATCCCTGTGATGTGGATAATTATACCAGTCATTCCTGCCTTTTAGATGGCCACACTGAAGGAGCAAGAGGTTAAGTGAATTCCCCAGGTTAGGCTGAGTCAGCAGCAGCAAAGCCACCCAGGGAACTTTTCATCTTTGCAATCCAAATACTTCTGCACCTGGTTTCCCCAAACAGAAGCATACCATTCCAAACTGAGTTGTTGAAAAATGAATCCAACTTTACAAAGACAAAAATTAAAAGTCTAACCTGGTGAAAAGAAAAGGAAGGTATAGCCTGGGATTAGCCAGAGTTTAGTTACTCTGAGTTTATTTATGTCTCATCTGCTTCCCAGTGGGCTTTTGTCCCTCCCTCTTGTTTCCACTTCCCAATAAACTGAGAGCCTACACTTGCTGTTGGCCTTTCGGTGGGGGGAACAGGCATGGCCGAAACAGCTGGCTGAGAGAGCCCTGCCTACCAGACCCTAACAGTTGCTTGGATCCACCCCATCTCACTTCTCACTCTGCGCTGCTTTCTGCTAAACATAGCCCAGCTCCCGGCTGGCAGACAAGGCTCTGAACTATTTTTAGCTGGGGCCAGGGCTCAGGCCAATAAATCTAAATAGGTAGCTGAGATTCAGCTCTAGTTTTTCAAAAACTAATGTTGTTCCTCTCATTTCAATTTATCATATCTTCCCTTTAAGCTTTTTGGAAAACATAGCCAAGGAAAACGTGAGAACATTTAGAAAACATAGCAAAAATAAGAAAGTGTAAATTTCCTGTAATACTCTTTATTGAGGTATAATATATATGGCAAAGTGCACTAATTTTAAATATACACTTTAGTACACTTTTATGAAAGTACATACTTGTTTACCTGCCACTAAATCAACACAAAGAACACTCTGGCACTCCCAAAATTTCCTACTTGTCTCTTCCCAGTCAATATTCCTATGATCCAGAAGGAAATCCTATTCTGACTTTTAATCACTTTTGATTAGTTTTACCTGTTTTTGAATTCCATAAAAATGAAATCATACAGTATATACTTTTTATGGCTGCTTTTTTTCATTCATTCCAATGTCTGTGAGATTTATCCATGTTGTTACATGTAGTAGAAGATTGGATCTTTTTGTTTTGCTTGTTTTTGCTATTTAAAATTTCACCATGTGAATATACTATAATTCATCGATTCCACTGTTGAGGAATATTTTTTGGTTATTAAAAATAAAACTGCCATGAACATTTCTGCCATGCCTTTTAGTGGTCATATGAGCTCATTTCTCTTGGGTATATAACTAGGAATGGGATTGCTAAGCCATAGGGTGGGCTTAGATGTAGCTTTCATAGATGTGCCAGTTTTCCAAAGTGGTTGCACCATTTTACAGTCCCATCAGCAATGTGTGAGAATTCTAATTGTTCTATATCCTCACTAACACTTGATGTCATCAGCCTTTTTAATTTTTTTAATTCAAAGTATTAAGGGGGTACAGATGTTTTTGGTCACATGGATTGCTTTTGTAATGCTTAAGTCATGGCTTTAAGAGTGCCCATTACCCAAACAGCCTTTTTAATTTTAGTCATTATGGAGAGTGTAAGTTGGTATCTTGTTGTGGTTTTCATTTGCATTTTCTTGGTGACTAATGGTGTCTTGAGCACCTTTTCAGGTACTTACTAGACGTTTGGACATCCTCTTCTGTGAAATGCTTTTTCAAGTGTTGTGCTCTTTTTTAAATTGGGTTGTAATTTTCTCATGAGTTTATAGGATTTGTGATCTTTGTTGGAAATAGATAGATAGATAGATAGACGGATTGCAAATACCTTCCCTTGGTCTGTGACTTGCCCTTTCACAAAAGTTCTTAATTTTAATGAAGTCAAATTTATCAATCTTTCCTTTTATGGTTAGTAGTTTTTGTATCCTGCTTAAGAAAGCTTTTTTTTTTTGACACAGGGTCTTGCTTTGTCACCCAGGCTAGATTGCAATGGCATCATCATAACTCACTGCAACCTCAAACTCCTGGGCTCAAGCAATCCTCCTACCTCAGCCTCCTGAGTAGCTAGGGTTATAGGTGTGCACTACCACACCCAGCTGCTTTCTCTATTTTTTTGTAGAGACAGGGTCTTGCTCTTGCTCAGGCTAGTCTTAAACTCCTGCTCCTGGCCTCAAGCAATCTTCCCACCTCAGCATCCCAAAGTACTAGGATTACAGGCATGAGCCACCGCGCCCTACCATGTTTCAGAAGCTTAATCGCTTTGCCATTTAGGTCTATCATCCATCTCAAGTTAATTTTTCATATATGGTATGAAATAAACATCAAAGCTCATTTTTTATAAGAATATCCAATTGCTCCAGAATCATTTATTGAAATGACTGTCTTTTCCTTCATCATATATATTTGAGTCTGTTTCTGGACTCATACTCTTTTCTCTTGGTTTATTTGTCTATCTTTGCACCAATATCAGACTGTCTTAATTACTGTAATACATATTAAATCTTTTAATCTGGTAGTATAATCCACCAACTTTGTTCTTTCTCTTCAAAATTGTCTTGTTTATTTTAGATCTTTTGCATTCCCATATACATTTCAGAAACTTGTCAATTTTGACCACTCGCACCCCGAGACCAGGAAAAAAAGCCATTGAGATTTTGATTAGGAATGCATTAAATCTATAGATAAATATTGTGAAGATTGATATCTTAATACTGTGTTTTCCAATTCATGAGCATGAACATGATACATACCTCCCTTTATTTAGGTCTTCTTTAATTATAGTCTACTTTTTTTGACTTACCAATATGTATGTATAGCTAACTATGGCATTAAATATTCTCCTACAACATGATTTTTAATGCCTCACACTATTTCACTATATGGAAGTATCATAGGTAGCATTAGGCATTTATGTTATTTCTAATTTTTCGCTTTTATGAGCAACACTGTGATAGTCATTATTGTAGGTCATATCAGAGAAAATGGGCTGCTGTGTAGAAGGGACTTTTGAGGAGAAGAGATAAGCATTCTCTCTCTCTCTCTCTCTCTCTCTCTCTCTCTCTCTCTCTCGGCTTTCTTTCCTACGGGTCTCAGACATCAATCAACACATGTACACACACACACACACACACACACACACACACACAGTGTAACACTTAGTAGGCAGAAAGTGTTAAAAAAAAAAGTTTCTTCTCATGCTCTGCGTAGTTAAAACATTACATTAGACACATCTTATGGCTCAAGCAAATCCTATCCTTTTCAGGAAAATCCAGATATTCTTAAAAACTGGAAAACATTCTATTCACTCTAGCCACAGGAGAAAATTTGTTTTTAACTACTGAAAAATGACAATTTTATGGCATTGGGTAAAGCAAAATCTCAGACCCTCAGTTTCCTCATTTATAAAAAGAATAAATGGCACTAAAATTCCTCCAAACTCTAATAGTCTCTTCTTTTACTTAAGGAGGCCATCAGAGACAAAATAGGTAATAAATAAAACATCAAAAACATAGAATATGTATTAAAAGGGAAACAGAATGAACAAAATTACATATGCTAAGTAAAAACAATATGCACTTCTCAGCCAAAACATACTGGTAGAAATTGATACAAATTCATTCAAATATGTAAGGTCAATATCCAATTATATTCCATAAGTGATCACAGAAAGTGAACAGGAAGTATACATATTTGATTATAAATATAGTAAATAACCATCTCAAAAAATAGAGAAGTTCATTAAAAATGGAAATTAAAATGACATTCGTGTATCACTACCCACCTATTAAACTAGCAAAAATAAATTGAAATGATTTTTTTAAAATGGTAATGGCTAAACTGCAGAGAAACATGATATTTAATGGCTTCATAGTATTCTGCTACACAAAAATACAATTGTTTAACTAATTTCCTAGAGTTGAGCATTTAAGCTGTCATTAGACAAATCTTACTGAAGAACAGCCTGTGAATATGTGCAAAAGAGCCACAAAATTATTATATCATTAACAGATGATCCCATTTTGGAAATATATTTCAAGGAAATAATGTAAATGAAAGTGAAAAGTTTACCAAAATATTAATAGCAGTGTTTATATTTTTATTAACACAGACTAAATGTTGCAGTCAAAAAATAGCTAAGTAAGTGGGGGAATAAAGTTTTTAAAAGATTTACTCATGCCTTCATTAAAAAAATATTTAAGAGCTTATTAAGAGAAGAAAATGAATTTTTAAAAAAAGACTTAGGTATAGTCTCATCCTCAGGGAACCCAAATTCAGGGAGATAGAAGTGATATTTAGGCTGGGCATGGTGGCTCACAACTGTAATCCTAGCACTTTGGGAGCCCGAGGTGGGAGGATCGCTCAAGGTCAGGAGTTTGAAACCAGCCTGAGCAAGAGTGAAACCCTGTCTCTACTAAAAATAGAAAGAAATTAATTGGTCAACTAAAAATATATAGAAAAAATTAGCTAGGCATGATGGCACATGTCTGTAGTCCCAGCTACTTGGGAGGCTGAGGCAGGAGGATTGCTTGAGCCCAGGAGTTTGAGGTTGCTGTGAGCTAGGCTGATGCCACGGCACTCTAGCCAGGGCAAAAGAGTGATACTCTGTATCAGAAAAAAAAAAAAAAAAAAAGAAGTGATATTTATAGGCAATATTTCTTGAAGGCTTACTATGTACAAGGTACTATTTAAGTGATTTGCATGTATAAACTCTTAATACTACAACCCTGTGAGGTGGGTATTATTATCCCTGAT